>JBBPBX010100004.1:0-12438 GCA_038048925.1 Garcialebias charrua | reverse complement strand
TTATGTGTGTAATTTCTGCTATAAGCTGAGTGAAAAGGTACAGTATTTTTTGTAAGTATGAACCGCCTTAAAACTACTCATAATTAACCCTAATGAAGATTAAGCCTCTTCCAAACCAACTAACATGCATGATTCATTCTTTGTACTACTGATTTATAATTGATTGGGTGTTGTTTGCTGTGGCACATTCTGTTTATGATAGGTGGTTCCTGGAAATGCTCCAGCTGAGGGAGTTTTCTCAACGGAGTCCCGGGGAGGCAAGACCAGACAGCCTTGGTCAGGAAGGACCCGTGTGGGGTCGCTGAACGCACACCACAGGCAGTGCGTGTCAATGCCAGGGGATCCACACGGTTCAGTGTGCTCCAGCCCGTGAACCAGGAAGGAGCTAAAGGATTGGGCTGGACAACAAGAGGAGCTCGCGGTCGATCTCTTGTGCCTTGGTAGACGAAAGTAGCCGAGGAGACAACTGCCTTGCTGCTGGAGGAGGAACTTGGGAAACTTAAGGTTTAGAATTCTGCAATATCCTAAAGCACTTACTATTATTATCGTTAGGGATCCTGAAGTGATGCGACAACTGCTTTTGTTAAAAAATTATAACTTGGAGGATTTTGAAAAAACTGATTGAATATTGTGTATATATGCATTTAGCTGCGTTATTAGGTGTGTGAGTTTATTTCTTTTGGGATGGACCTCAGAGAATGAGGTCCAAAGGGGGTTTGTTGTGAAATAAACATATTTTGGTCTTCGTGTTTTTTCATCTTGAAGGGTTTTAAAAGGATGCAGCTTGTGTCTGTCCTGCAGGCTTAGGGACTGCTCTATTTTTGGATCTAAGGGTGTGTGGATTTATAGTTTTGTGTGAGCTGCTTTGGGGAAGGGCAACGTCTTAAAGCAGAACTTCTATTATTAAGGTGAGAGCAGGCAAATGCCCAAATAAGAGCATAAAGCAGAACTTCTATTATTAAGGTGAGAGCAGGCAAATGCCCAAATAAGAGCATAAAGCAGAACTTCTATTATTAAATTGAGGGCAGGCAACGCCCAGAGAAGGGTATAAAAATATGATTTTTCCTCCTCCACGCCAGTCAACGCAGCCAGACCAACAGAAGAACAGCTGTATTCAGACTAAATCAGGTTGTATATGGGGTCTCTCTTGAAATGCCATTTCAATGTGTTTTCTCTCTCTTTTTCTCTCTCTCCTTCTTCTGTCTCCCTATCTCTCTCACTCACTCTCTGTCCACTTATTTTAATCCAATATAATGACTTTTGAAATAGAACAAATGTATTCTGTGACTTTTAACTTATGATTAATTAAACTGGTTTGGAACTTTAAGTGAACGTCTGTCGTGTGTAAGTATATCTCTCCTTCCTGTTCCAAAGTGAACCAAAAAACGAATTCTGGGGCGGATAAGAATCATAAGCCAACAATATATATACCGGTAAATTTAAATGGTACATATCGCCTCTTGCTGCTTTGAGCATGTAACAGTCACAAGACCACATTGAAATAAGAAATATAAAATATACATTTCTGTGTTTATTTTATTTCTATTCAAGACACTATGATAAGAATGACTATATATTTAATATAGGTGGATAGAGTACAGTATCTCTGTTTACAATTCTGGTTGGCGGTGTGCCTCGTGATTTTTCAGTGAAAACACTGTGCCTTGGCTCCAAAAAGGTTGAAAAACACTGGTCTAATGAAAATAAACAGTTTAAGTTAATTAGAATGATTTAAAAAAAAAATAGCTAAACAAGAGCATAGTTTTGCTAAATTAGGCTGAAAAGTTGGATTAAAAATGTAGAATTAGCTGAAAAAGCTGAAACAGGCTATATACAGAAATTATTAAGTAAAATACCTTGATATCACAATATTTTTTGCCTCAATAAAAGCACGGTCCTACTTGTTATTTATTTAATTGTTCCATACATATCTTTAAAAAATAGGAGTTAAAACTGCATATTTCTTAGTGCATTTGTGGGTACAACTGGACCAGTGCTCTGTTTTTATTTTTTATTTATTTTATAGACGTTTTAATAAGATATAACACCCTGCGGACTGTTGCTTGCTGCTCTCAAAGCCTCTCAGCTTCTGCCCAGAGAAGCAAGAGCCGCGCGGCTTCTCTCGTCTTCTCCCTGGCTCCCCGTTCTGCGGTTACCTTTGGAGTTCTGTTCGTTGACTCAGGGCTCGGTTCTGTCCAGCCTTGTTGCGGGGCACGCGTGCGCTCAGAGCTCCGCTGCGTGCTCAGAGCTACCTTTCTGAACTCCCGACCCACGGGGAGAGAAAAAGAGAGGGGCAGATATTCCCGGAGCTTTTGCTAAAAATCTGCTATAAATCATGAAATCATGAAATAACACATTTAGTGTTATTTCTCTACCATATAAATAAACGCTCCTGTATTATTTTTAAATAAACAAATAAATAATGGCGAGGCAATTTGAAAACATGGTGAGTCATGGACTTTAAAGAATTCAAAAATGGAAGGAGGAAAATAATGATTACTGTATTTTTAGCCTGTATGACATATTTATGGATTGATTTTTCTTCTTAAACTTGTCACAAGCTATCTGAAGATTAAATATGAAACAAACGTTGAGGCGCTAAGGTTAAGAACAAAGTTTATTTAGATACAGCAGTTAATAGAGTAATAAACGAATTCTCCACCTCTTCAGGAGTTGGTGCTGGGTTCCTGAAACACAAAAATAAGCATTACATTAAAACGGTTTACACTTCTCCATTTTAACAGGACGAGATCATTTTCTACAGCGTGAATGTGGGTGAAATGAAAAAATAGAACTTCAGCTCAGCTCTGAACGAGGGTCTGGTTTTAACCAGGCTAGAAGGCCTCAGGATTGGTAACAGTTTTTTGAATAAACAAATAAAATATTTGCGGATAGTTCGAGATAAATTAAATAGGGCCGAATGAACCGTTACAGTTTGAAGGATTGATCAAAAGGGATTATGACATTCTATCTCAATAATTTTAGGTTATAACACTTAGACAAACGGGAAAGTTGGAAAATTGCAGTGAACCTCCCGTTAGCATAGCATAGGCTGCCTAACAGCGGACATTTTATAACTTTGTAACGGTAGACAGCTCACATCGGATTCGCTAACAAAGCGTACAGTGGCGCGTCGTGTAGATAAACAATATCGACTTTAAATAATCCAAATTTAGTTTTGTAGACGAATTTAGCAGCTAACAGCAAAGCTAACGAGCCACTAGGTCCGACTGGTTTACGAGATGTAGTCTTATAATTTGTGTATAGGACGTGAGGAGGTAGAACCGAACGCATCATACTTACACTCTCCAATATAAGAAGCAGAGAAAGTGGATTACCAATCTGGAAGACGTATTTTTGTGAATAGCTCCAGTGAATGTCCACGTCTTGTGAGCATTGACCGGTCGCAGGGTTGCCAGATCTCTAGACCGAAAGAAGCGATCAGCTCCTTCAAAACAAGCACAACTAAGCGACTCAATGTCCACGAGAAGCGAAAATAAAAACCCGCCACAAGCGGCTGATCAAATTTGAAAGCGGCTCCAGGGAAAACAAGCCCAATGCCGCTGGAAATAAGCGGATTTGGCAACTATGGGGACGCAAAAGACACAGTTGTTTCGTGTATAGCCTGAGCAGGGTTGCCAGGTGAGAAATGTAGGATTATCGTACACCCATCATAAACAAAATAAGTATGCTCGATAGTCACTCTATTGTTGAATACTGTAGCGTTTAACAGGCACTCACAGCTTTGTGGCGTCAGTACTGGGGGGAACCATAGACATTAATACGCATTATTGTCTGGTGGTAATTAATGAGCTCTACAGAAAGTCTTCTGTCACATTTAGAAAAGCACGATTAGCTGGAATTCCAAGACGCCTTCAGGGTTCACAAAAAACTCCGACAGACAGTTGCGACAGGCTGATGAAAACTGATCACAATTACACGTTTACAGAATGGCGAAATTATTGTATTTTTGGCCTTTGTCGGGATTATTGATGGTACATCGTACAGAGGGCAAAATTATCGTACAAATACGAAAATTATCGTACACCTGGCAAACACTGAGCCTGAGTATAATGGAGACCCCTGATGGACGAAAAAAGGTACTGCAGACAGGAGCATAATAATTTCTAGAAAAACCAAAAACAGGTCGGAGTCACTTTATTTTTTAATTTAGTCATCCAGTTGGGTTATTCGTTCTGAAACATTTAATAAAAGTAAAGGGATGCAGGTACAGAGTTTAATAACTGTTTGGAGTCAGATGAATAAAAGAAGAGGACAGATTGGGGTTTGAAGAATAAATAATAATAATAATAATAGTAATGAATTCAATTTATAACGCACTTTTCATTAATGGAAATCTCAAAGTGCTAAGGAGGGAGTAGCCCTCACAGACAGGTCTTAAATAAATACATCTTTAATTTTAATCTATTGGGGACATAAATTGAATCTCAATTTATAATAAGTGGAGAGTTGGACTTTAAAAATCGACTAAGGGGTGACAAAGACCCGCCAGGGGGTTTTAGTCGGCCCGCAGATGAATCTGAATTATTAAAAAAATAAAAAAAAAACGCTATTTTCTTAAAAATCTGCAGTAATAAAACAGCTACGCTCGAAGCTCAATTTATGGGTTCACAGTTGCTTCCTAGATGTGGAAAATGGATTTAAAATTCATTCATTTCTAAATTTTGATGCACTTTTAACATGCAGGAAAGGGTTTTAACAGAACTGTTTTTTTGTATGTCCAGAAGCCCAGATTTAGCTTTTTTAGATTTCTCTACATGGATTATGGAGCATGCATCAGGGTATTTAACAAAACAGTTTGTTGAATAAATGTTTTAAAACGTGCAATCACTGATCATTTCTTTAATATGTAATGCACTTAAATGTTAAACTGAGTAAAAATGTAAAAGGACAATTAATTTAATGTTAATATTTTTATAATTTCTTTATTCTTTGCACTAATACAAAGACAAAAGTGGACTTTTGGAATGAGTATTCTGGTCTGACCCCCTTGAGATCAGATTAAGCTGTATGCGGCCCCCAGATCAAAATGAGTTTGACACCCCTGGACTAATAGTTATATACCTGGAACAACAGGCCAAAATGAAAGAGCCCATATTTTTACTTTGAATAAATGAGCCACTGAGCTTAATAATTTCAAATTGACAATTTAGGAGGGCATGAAAATATACACGATACATAAATAAATCCAACAAGAAGGCAGGTCTTAGGAGGCTCAAGGAATTTGCTAATTATCATAGACTGTATACTAGCAAGGGGGTCTTAGAAGACCGTAAATTATATTTTCTAAAATAAAAGTAGGCTACAGTATTTTTTGATTTCAGGGTTAAATTGATTATTTCACTTTTAGGTAAACTAATGTTTTGGATCTGTTGTGCAGATCAGATTAAAAGATGCCTCCGTCGAAGGTTCCATAATAAAGATTGTTAACAGAAAATTAATTTGATCCTGGTCTGTTAATGATTTTTTTAATTTTTTAGTTTTTCAATTTTTTAAATAGCCTCATTGAACAGTGTTGATGGAACAAGAGTGAGTCTTATGAATCCCACCTCATCTATACAGAACACATAATGGTAAATATGCATTAAGATAGGCCTCTGTCAAAACACATGCAGCATCTGACTTTTGAATCTCAGCTACTGTGGTTATTGATCAGATCGGATCAGATTTAATATGAAGGTGTGTCCAGAAACTGACTCGCTGTGACTTCACTGGGAAGAACAAACTCATATGCAACCTTGCTCAAGAACTTTGAGGGGCATACGCAAGGAACGACTGAAAACAACAAAGGCACCGAAAGAACAAAAGACTGTCCACAAAAACTTTCAGCCGAGCAGAGGCAAAGACTTTCTCAAAGAACTGTCGAAACATGGTCATCAGACACAAATGGCCAGGATATACGGTCCGGATTTGGGGGTCCGGACGAGAATCAGAACCCAGTGAACGTCTCACTGGGGGCTGGAACAAGAGAAAGCTGAACACGTTCTCCAAACAGACAAGAGAACAAATGGTCCTGAAGTCACTCACACCAGCAAAGGCCGCACCCCATATTGATCTGTGAGGATCTGTCGTTGATCTTAGCAGCCGGGATCAAAACTACAGTTGCTATGATAAATTTTTAATGAAACACATAGGCACATTTGGGCCTGCTAGCGCAGGCTTCATGATTTTTAGTTATACTGTACTCAGGTGGATCTGACGACTTGCTTCTTCTGGTTCCTGTAACTCTGTGGTGAAGCGGAAGGGGAGCAAGGGAAATGATCCTAGCTCCTGACCCCAAAACGAGTTAACTTTTATATTTTTGTTTTTGCAGTTGTCCTTGGCGGAGTGCATGTTGGGATTCTGATGTGTCACAAGGGGTACATTTTGGTAAATGATTATAATTTTAAAGAAAATGAGATGATATCGTAGATTACAGTTAGCTATATGGTTGTGAAAACCAAATTAGTGGTGGCAATAGGCTGAGGTTTAGGAAACATCTGACACTAGTGCTAAGGTTAAAGGATGGTAAATTTAGACACAATTTCCAATTTATTAACCGAATAACTTTGGCATAATTGAAACAAGGTAGAGTTTTGTTTCAAAAGGGGGTTAAGGGACAGACAGATGTTTCTAAAAATAGAGAGGTTGAAATTGGTCCCTAGAAATAACTAGATTGTAAATGTTTCCTAGAAACAACTAGGCCGGAAAATGTTCCTAGAAATAACTAATTAAGGATAACCGATAAATTTGCGTTATAAACAAAGTTCACTTGCGTTGATATTGAGGCGGCATCGGTCTTGAACGTTTTATTTTCTTTAATCAAGTCATGGGGGAAGGAGTATTGATGCAAGCATATTTCGAATGAGCAATTAACAACACTGTTTTTTTTTTCCCCTCTGTGAAAGTGTGAAGCAGGATGGGGGACCCCCCCTTGGAAATGATTCCTGCCTGCAGGCTCGAACCATTCAAGCCTGAAGTGGACCTGATCAGAGGATGTTTAGAAATATGATGGTTCTGTAAAATTATAGCAATTGACTTGACTAGACGACATGTGACTTATTGACTCAGGAAAAAGGTGTACAATGTTTTGTGAATTATGCTCTGCCGCCGCTTGCTATGTTATTTTTTAATTATGCTCTGCCGCCGCTTGTGATGTTATTGTTATGTGTGTAATTTCTGCTATAAGCTGAGCGAAAAGGTACAGTATTTTTTGTAAGTATGAACCGCCTTAAAACTACTCATAATTAACCCTAATGAAGATTAAGCCTCTTCCAAACCAACTAACATGCATGATTCATTCTTTGTACTACAGATTTATAATTGATTGGGTGTTGTTTGCTGTGGCACATTCTGTTTGTGATAGGTGGTTCCTGGAAATGCTCCAGCTGAGGGAGTTTTCTCAACGGAGTCCCGGGGAGGCAAGACCAGAACAGCCCTGGTCAGGAAGGACCCGTGGGGGGTCGCTGAACGCACACCACAGGCAGTGCGTGTCAATGCCAGGGGATCCACACGGTTCAGTGTGCTCCAGCCCGTGAACCAGGAAGGAGCTAAAGGATTGGGCTGGACAACAAGAGGAGCTCGCATTCGAACTCTCATGCCTTGATAGACCCAAAGTAGTTGAATAAAGTTGCGTGCAATGCCGGGGGTCTGCCCTGAGCAACGCCAGGGGAATGCCCCTGAGGAGACAACTGCCTGATGCGGAGGAGGAACTTGGGAACTTAAGGTTCATAATTCTGCAATATCCTAAGCACTTACTATTATTATTGTTCATAGTTTGCATATATTTCCTTATATTCTACAATTTGCATATTAACAAATTGAGTCAAAATGTGGTGGCCAGACAAGAGGGCATAACTTGGAGGATTTTGAAAAAACTGATTGAATATTGTGTATATATGCATTAAACTACATTGTGTGTTGTGTGATTTTATTTTTTGAGGTGGACCTCAGAAATTGAGGTCCAAAGGGGGTTTTGTTGTGAAAATAAAACACATTTTTTGTGCTTAGGGTCATTATCCCCTCTTTAAACGGAACTCTGGATACTGAAGACATGCAATGGTATTTCTTGTTTACAAGGAGGAGGCTTTCTGGGAGTGGGGGAAGGAGAACAGTCTTTGAAACAGAACTCCTCTTGTCAGTTTGAGGCGGGCTTGGAGCATGATGAGGAGTCCTGGTGCCTTTCTGTCAGTTTTATGACTTCACAGATTTATATGACTGGCAAGGAGACACTGGCCTCTTTGTTCTGGGTGTTAAGCCACACTTCCCCCTCTCAGCCTCATGTGAGTTGGAAGAAAGGTGTCCAGCTCTGAAAACTGTGTTCACTTGAAGGCGCAGAGAACATGGTTGCATAAAACGTAGTAAAACAATTAATACCTTGATCATAAAGCACTTGTGCATTAATTATATAATAGTTGTGAAGTAGTTTTCAATCAGATTAAAAGTAGAACTGTGTAAAGTCAGCCTGTATAAATAAAGGTTGAATGAATGAATATTATCCTTCACTCTTTTACCAAAAAAGGGTTCTGTAGACTGAAAAAAGCAAATGGTATTTCCACTATCAGTTAAGGGGGAGGAAAAATGCCCCACCAGAGAGAGACAAAGAGGGCCTCGGTGATTGGTGGAAGGCAGGAAATATCCTGCAGGAGTATATAAACATGGGTATCCTCCTCCAGCAAAAAAGCAGAAGGCCCCGGGGTGAAGACAGCTGGATTCAGATTAATCAGGTTGTATGAGGTCTCCCTTGAAACACATAAAATGTCTTTCCTTCCACCCTCTTCCCCCACTGTCTCCTTGGCTCTCTTTTGAACAAATGTAATGACTTTTAAGAATAGCATAAATGTATTCTGTGACTTTCAACTTATGATTAATTAAACTGGTTTGGAACTTTAAGTGAGCGTCTGTCATGTGTGTGTATCTCTCCTTCCTGTTCCAAAGTGAACCAAAAAACGAATTCTGGGGCGGATAAGATTCATACATCAACACATACTAACTGTAGAACAGCAATAAAAACAATGATGAGGGAGCTAGAGTTATGTGATGAATGGAGAGAGAGAAACTTAGTTAACAAAGCATACTCATGCTATTCAAGTACTTTCAAAACCTACTCTAGAATAGACTATTATTTAATTTCTACAGAGTTACAGTATAAAATCACAGAATGTTCCTATGAAAATATAGTTATTTCAGACCATGCACCGTGCAGGTTAGTTTATAAAGATGATAAAATAAAGAGGGATCCTCCAAGATGGCAATTTCAACACAAATGGCTACGAGATGAAAACTTTGTGAAATACTTAAGGAAACAAGTAGAAGAATTTTTTCAGATTAATACTATTGAAACATCAGCGTGTATAAGATGGGAAGCTTTTAAGGCCTTTCTTAGAGGGCATATTATTAGCTATACAGGTTCCAAGACAAAACAAACTGAGAAAACCAGAATACAGATGGAAAATAAAATAAAAACAATACAAGAGAAAATAAACAAAAAACAAGATCCACAACTGGAAAAGGAATTATTAATTTTAAGAGCAGAATACAATAAACACTCAGCATCAAGAGCCGCATCAAGTTTATTACGACTTAAACAAACATTCTATGAACAGGGAGATAAAACAGGAAAACTATTAGCTTGGCAAATAAAACAGTTAGAATTTAGGCAACCAATTACATCTATTAAAATAAATGAACAAACTTTACAAGATCCACAACAAATAAACTCAGCGTTTAAGAATTATTATGAGGATTTGTATAAAGCACAAGAAAAAATAACATTAGGAAAAACAGATCAATTCTTAACAAATTTAAATATACCTAAGTTTTCAGAAGGAGATAGGGAAACCCTGAATTTAGAAATAACGGAGGAAGAGTTGGGACAAGCTATCAACAATATGAAATCAGGAAAAAGGGGAGGACCTGATGGCCTCCCAATAGATTTATACAAAATTTTTAAAGATAAACTTTTAGCCCCACTACTAGATATGTTTAAAGAAATTTTCAGCTCAAATTCTCTTCCCCCATCAATAAACGCTGCCATGATTACTCTTTTACCGAAACCAGATAAACCATTAGATACATGTGAAAATTTCAGGCCAATTAGTCTGTTAAATGCAGATCTGAAAATAATATCTAAATTGCTAGCATTACGTCTACAAAAGATCTTGCCAAAAATAATACACCATGATCAAAATGGATTCATATTAGGGAGGCAAGGCTTTCATAATGTGAGACGAGTAACAAATATAATTTATTACAATAAGGGATCCCCAGATTCAGCTCTTCTATCATTGGATGCAGAAAAAGCATTTGATAGGATAGATTGGGAATTCCTTACTCAGGTATTAGAAAGGTTTAATTGTGGAAATAAGTTTGTCCAATGGGTAAAAATATTATATAGTAACCCTTCAGCTGAAATTATAACAAATAGAAATATATCTAAACCAATAAAGATCAGTAGAGGATGCAGACAAGGATGCCCATTGTCACCTTTGTTATTTACTCTGGCAATGGAGCCATTTGCTATTGCTATCCGTTCACACCCGCAAATTTATGGAATCAAAGTAGGATCCAATGAACATAGAATTTCCTTGTTTGCAGATGATGTTATTTTATTTGTATCTAAAATGAATAGCTCAATAAAATATATTTTGGACATAATCAAACAATATGGTGAGATATCGGGATATAAAATAAATAAAAAGAAATCTTCAATGCTACTCCTTGATAAGAATGATAAGATTAATATAACTCCAGAAATACAACAGTTTAAGATAGTAAATGAATTTAAGTATTTAGGAATATACATTTCATCGAATATAGAACAGATATCCGCAACTAACTATAAACACATATTAAATGCAGTAGGTGATTCTTTAGAAAGATGGATGCCATTGCCAATATCTATGATAGGAAGAGTAAATTTAATGAAAATGAATATACTACCAAAAGTGCTTTATGTGTTTCAGAATGTTGCCCTTCCACCTCCTCCTGAATTCTTTCCACAAATAAGAAAGATGATGATACGTTTCTTATGGAAAAATAGGAAATCCAGGATACGCTTAACATTACTGTACCTCCCGTATGATCGGGGAGGCTTGAAATGCCCTAATTTTCACTGGTACTATTATGCTGTACATCTTAGGTCTATGATGTTTTATTATAGTAAACATTCTCCACATTGGGTTGATATGGAAACACAAGATTTAACAGTAACACTCCCAGCATATTTATATTCCAATTCAATAATGAAGCTCCTGAAACAAACTAAAAACCCATTTCTTAAAAATACAATTAGAGTATGGAGAGATGTTAAAAAAATTCTAAACGAATCAAATAATTTATCTTTATTCAGCCCAGTGTGGGGAAACCAATTCTTTTTACCAGGTAAAATGGACTCAACATTTAAAGAATGGAAGGATAAAGGTCTCCAAATGATTGAACACCTATATGAATCAAACTCAGACACACTAATGAGCTTTCAAGAGTTACAGAATAAATTTAATATAAATAAGAATCATTTTTTTAAATATCTTCAACTCAGAAATTTTATAAAAACAACTCAGAACAATGTGCTGACAAAACCTCTAAAGTCAACTTTAGAAGAAATGCTAACAAAAGATAGTTTAAAAAAAGGTATTATATCAGATTTTTATCATTTATTGACATCCTACTCGCTTGAAGGATCACAGGATAGATATAATGCTTGGAAAGAAGATATAATAATGGAGTTAACAGAGGAAGATTGGCAAATAGCATGTAATCTGGCACACACGAGCTCAATTAGTACAGCTTTAAAAATGATTCAATATAAGTGGTTAATGCGGGTTTACATAACTCCTGTAGACCTCAATAAATACAATGGGGAGATACTTGATGTTTGTTCAAAATGTGTGGAGGAAAAAGGCACTCTGGTACATTGTATGTGGTACTGCAGGGAAATTATGTTATTTTGGACAGAAGTAAAAAATATAATTGAGAAAATCATTTCTAAACAAATAATTTTGGACCCAAAACTGTTTGTGTTCGGTCTATACCCTGAAAGACATAATTATACTAATAATGAACAAATGTTTATTAATTTAAGTTTGATTAATGCAAAAAGATGTATATCGTTATGTTGGAAAAACTTGAATAGACCTACTGCAAATCAATGGTTACAACAAATGTTATCAGCTCTTCCTTTAGAAAGGATAACGTATCTGTTAAAGGGCAAGCAAGAATTGTTTGAGTGTGTTTGGAACCCCTTTATTTTGTATGTAAAAAGTTTGGACACTTTAAATGAAAATGCAAACAATTGAAGAGCGTGCTGATCGCAGTTTCCAAAGACAATAATAAGAGAAGACATCTATAGTTGGACTCATTATAAAAGAAATGAACAATGTAAAAAGAATTATGAGACACTTTGTTGTTGATTGTATTTTGATTTTATTTTTATTTTTA
>JBBPBX010100002.1:0-12438 GCA_038048925.1 Garcialebias charrua | reverse complement strand
GACCACCTCTGTACGTCTACAATCATTAGACCACCTCTGTACGTCTACAATCATTAGACCACCTCTGTACGTCTACAATCATTAGACCACCTCTGTACGTCTACAATCATTAGACCACCTCTCTACATCTACAATCATTAGACCACCTCTCTACGTCTACAATCAATAGACCACCTCTCTACGTCTACAATCATTAGACCACCTCTCTACATCTACAATCATTAGACCACCTCTCTACGTCTACAATCATTAGACCACCTCTCTATGTCTACAATCATTAGACCACCTCTCTACGTCTACAATCATTAGACCACCTCTCTACGTCTACAATCAACCGGGATCAGCGAGTTTGGAGGACTTCCTGCTGTGTTTGTGGTTAGTGTTGTGGGAGGCCCGTGGCTCAGCTGGGACCTGCTCAGAGCCTCAAGGTCACTCCCGTTTCCCTTTTCTTCCCTCTCAAGGTCACACAGCGTAGCTGAAGGACAAACCAGACTAGATCTAGATCTTTATCTACATGTCTCGAGTTGTCAGTTAGTAAAATATCTCATGAACCACTGGACAGAATTGAGTAAAAATCAACTCATCACTGGAAGTTCAACTATAACTCGTTAGGTTCTAAAGCCAACCTGATTCAAGATGGCCGCCACAGCTAATCAGCCTTAGAACAAATATGATCACACCTGTCAACTTTACAGACAACAGGCTAAAACTTGGTGTGGCAGTAGCTGAGATCCATTAGCACGACATACTCCGAGCGCTAACAGAGTGCACGTTATCTTTGTTTAAAAACTGACTGCTGAACTCAACTCTGCTTTTAGCAAAATATCTCAAGAGCCACTGGACAGATGTAAATAAAATCTACAGGAAGTAATCACTGGGTCCACGTCTACAATTGAGTACCGTACTTTCTGCCCTTTAAGTCGCTCCACCCTATATGTTGAATTTGTCCAATTATGTCCAATGAAGTGGAAAAATCCATAAACGTGTCGCACCTCCGTATACGTTGCATCTATTATGCGTCACCGCTGAAGCGTCGCGTATGTTACGCGTCACCGCAAATGGCCACAGGAGCGTGCACGGTAGGACTTTAACAAGATTAACACTTAAAAACAATTATTTGTTTGCTGAAAATTATAGCAAAGATGTGTCTGAGCTGAACTTTTCCTTAATAAATGCACGTAATGTTCAAATCAGCTGAATAAAAAAATAGTTTTGCTACGTCGGTGCTGTAACGTGCACGCGCAGCGAGCGGATACGCTTCATTTCTTTAAAATTTAACAAGATTAACCCCTAAAAATATATATTTGTTTGCTGACATTATAGTATAAGTGTTTCTGAGCTTAACTTTCCTTAATAAATGCACGCAATCGTCAAATCAGCTGGATTTAAATTGTTTCGCTTTGACGGTCTTCCAAACGGTGCGAAAATAAATAATAAATAAATAGAATTTTCGCTCAAACATCTCCTAAAGATAACTTGTTGTAAATGTCCATCCAGTGATTACTATCTGTAATCTAAAAAAGCTAAGTCTGGTCCTCTGGACATTCAAAAAACAAAAAACAAAACAAAGCAAAAAAAAATTTATAGAAACGTTTCATCTTTCGTCCGAAAGACTTCCTCAGTCTGAGGTGCTGTATTCAGCTCAGTCTTATAAATAGCACCCTCTCACAGTGGATCAACCAGTTTGCTGATGACAGCCGAAACCAGCTGCTCACATGATCAAGGAGGACCATCAGCCTAACTATGGAGCACCCTGATGGTTGTTTACTATTCACAGAGGGCGGAGTGATACTAGCAATAACAGCATTGTAAGAGGGGGACAGTTGAACCTGGAGGCCTCCACCCCTGTTTTATGATGGACAGTTTGTCCTTGACCGTTTGTTTACCTGCTGTGCGGGTTGTCCTGACTGGCGTTTCACCTCCATCTGGCTGGTCCGTTGGCTGTCGTCTTGTCGTCCTGGCTGCTGGTTTGATGCCCACTGTTCCGGGCAGCGTAAGGCTGGCTACTTTACCCGTCCTGTGTGGCTGATCGAGGCCAACTGAGGTTCAGCCCGGACTAATCGTCCTGGTGCCAGTGTGAGTGGCGTCTACTGTGGCGCTGTGGTTTTTCCCAGGACTCTTTGGACAGCTGCGGCTTGATTAATCAAACATCTCTCAGGCGGTGGTATTAATTCTGCTGTGGTGTACAATTTGCCTGTGAGGTTTTCCTTTTTTTAGAACATCATATTGAATTGGTCCCTCTTGTAAATGAGTCCCCGTGGCTCAACGAGGCTAACCTGTATAAATAAAGGTTGAATGAATGAAAAAATTGCACTTTTATTGTTGCCTGGAGTTATAAGTAACTGCCTTTTTAAAGTGAGTGGTTTTAAAAGTTAGTATTTTTAATTAAACAAACAATTGCCCCCTTCTATTCACCCTGCTAACACACGACTGCACACCATCATACAGCTCCAACCACTTCATCAAGTTTGCGGACGACACAACAGTGGTGGGTCTCATCAGCAACAACGATGAGACGGACTACAGGAACGAGGTGAGCCGCCTGGCCTTGTGGTGCGGACACAACAATCTCACTCTCAACGTGGAGAAGACAAAGGAGATTGTTGTGGACTTCAGGAAGAGGGATGCCCAACATGCCCCTCTGACCATCAACAGCACCGCAGTGGAGAGAGTAGACAGCACCAAGTTCCTGGGAGTGCACGTCTCAAAGGACCTGTCCTGGAGCAGGAACACTGCAGCACTGGCAAAGAAGGCTCACCAGCGTCTCTACTTTCTCCGCAAGCTGAAAAGGGCTGGAGCTTCAACCCCCATCATGAGCACCTTCTACAGAGGTGCCATAGAAAGTGTCCTGACCAGCTGCATCACTGTGTGGTTTGGTGCATGTACTGCATCCTGCCGCAAGAGCCTCCAGCGCATTGTGAGAGCAGCTGAGAAGATCGTGGGCACCTCCTTGCCCTCACTGCAGGACTTACACAGCAAACGCCTCACTCGGAAAGCCCACTGCATGGCAGGTGATCCCACACACCCACTACACAGCTGCTTCAGACTGCTGCCATCAGGGAGGAGACTGAGGAGTCTCCAGGCTCGAACCAGCAGACTGAGAGACAGCTCTGTTCATCAGGCAGTCAGGATGCTAAACACTCTGCCTGCTCTGCCCCCCCTCCATTTGAACTGCCTTAACACTAAAACTTTCTCACACATTACCACACAACACAAAGATTTTAACACTGGACTCTGTGTCATCAAACGGGTTATTCACTAAACTCTCGGTCATGTGCTCATACAGTTTGCACTACTTCTCATACTTGCACTAATGTTTGTATTACATCACTGCCTATAATCATAATACTGTTTACATTCTCTGTTTACATTTATTAATACTGTTTACTTTTTTACTACTGCTTACATGTAATTACTACTGTTTACATTTACACTACTCTAATATCTACACCACTGCTGATACATATACAGTGTGCTCTGAACGGTCTTACTTAGGGATGCCCAATGTGCCTTACTGCATATGCCACTTTTTGCCTCTATAACAACATCAACTACTACCTCATACATATACTGTGTACATTAACTCATACGCTGCTTTGCCACTTTGCAAATGTCAATGCTAGAAACCTTTAGTTTATTTTAGTTATACTTTTTATACTCTTTTTTTTATACTAGTATGCAAAAACTCAGGACAGTATTATGTTCATTAAATGTTTAATGTTTTAGTTTTAGAGTTGGTGTAAATTTTCATACTCTTATACCACTATGCAAAAAACTCAGGACAGTGTTAGTTTTACTATTTTATGCTTATGTCTATTATTATATGTTTCAGTGTTTCAATGTTTAGATGTTTACTGTTGCACCGAGGGACTGAGAGAAACGCAATTTCGGTCCTGTGTATGTCCTGTACAGTACATATTGCAGATCTGACAATAAAGTTGACTTTGACTTGAATTGTGCAATTTATTGGTGTCTGTGTGAACTACTCTCATGTCTCATCTGCAACGAGTCTGTGTGCCTTAAGGGTAACTGTTTTAGTGAAGCTATTTTAACCAATTTCATATTTTTATTAAAAATAGTGTTTATTTTTCTAAATTAAAGTTGCCTATTTTTTATCCATACCCGTCCGGCTACTGGTCCAGAGGACCAGACTTAGCTTTTTTAGATTTTTCTACCTGGATTATTGAGCATGCATCAGGGTACTTTCTGTAAGTTTAATCAAAATCTGTTGTGTGGTTCTTGAGCTATTTTGCTAACAAACACTGAGGTAACAGTAGTTCAGACCTCCAGAGAGCAGGAGGCCGTGCTGCGACAGAGTGAGTCCGAGCAGAGGAGGCTTCTGTCGGACACATGAGCTGGGAACGGTCGGTGGACCCTAGTAACCGAAAGTGGTACTGCTCCGTCTTTTTTGTCAGAATGAATGGAAAAGGTCATATCTCAGCCAAAAATTAGTCTAAAAATATGGGAAAAAAATCCCTAAATATGTCGCTTCGCCCCATAAGTCACAGGACATGAAAATTAGTTTAAAAAAACTGTGACTTATAGGCCAAAAAATACTGTAATCATTACATTTTACATTCAAATAATCAAATAAGAGATACCAGTGGACAAACCAGTAAATAAATAAATCGAATCCAACTTTTCATATTTTAGAGTGCAACATAGTGTCATCAACATTTATCAACACAACTCCAGTTCATCCCTTGAGTATAAGAACATTTTCTGCATTAAAGTCACAAGAATATTCCTTTAAAATTATTCATAGGACTGAAACTGAGTGAAAAAAGCAGAAAAAGTAACAAAAAGGTACCACATGCAACACCTTATACAAACTCCCCCCCTCTCCTGATGGCCAGGTGCTGACGCTGTCCTCAGACAGCGTAAGGCGATCATTCATCAAGATTAACGCCCGGAAGGCCTCTGGTCCTGACAACATACCTGGTCGTGTGCTGAAGGACTGTGCAGGGGAACTCGCAGCGGTCTTCACGGACATCTTTAACATCTCACTGAGCCAGGCCATCGTCCCCACCTGTTTCAAAGCCACCACCATCATCCCTGTCCCAAAGAAGGCAACGCCCGCATGCCTCAATGACTATCGCCCAGTAGCACTCACCCCCATCCTGATGAAGTGCTTTGAACGGCTAGTCATGAAAAGCATCACATCTGTCCTCCCTGCCTCCCTGGATCCCTTCCAATTTGCATACCGACCTAATCGCTCAACCGACGATGCCATCTCCTCTGCCCTTCACACAGCTCTCACACATCTGGACACGAAGGACTCTTATGTTAGAATGTTGTTCATCGACTTCAGCTCGGCATTTAACACCATCATCCCCCAACAGCTCATCCTTAAACTGGACAGTCTGGGGCTGAACACCTCAATGTGTAACTGGCTGCTAGACTTCCTGACCGGGAGACCACAGACAGTGCGGGTCGGGAGTAACACATCTAGCACCATCACATTGAACACAGGGGCCCCACAAGGATGTGTGCTGAGCCCCCTTCTATTCACCCTGCTAACACACGACTGCACACCATCGTACAGCTCCAACCACTTCATCAAGTTTGCGGACGACACAACAGTGGTGGGTCTCATCAGCAACAACGATGAGACGGACTACAGGAACGAGGTGAGCCGCCTGGCCTTGTGGTGCGGACACAACAATCTCACTCTCAACGTGGAGAAGACAAAGGAGATTGTTGTGGACTTCAGGAAGAGGGATGCCCAACATGCCCCTCTGACCATCAACAGCACCGCAGTGGAGAGAGTAGACAGCACCAAGTTCCTGGGAGTGCACGTCTCAAAGGACCTGTCCTGGAGCAGGAACACTGCAGCACTGGCCAAGAAGGCTCACCAGCGTCTCTACTTTCTCCGCAAGCTGAAAAGGGCTGGAGCTTCAACCCCCATCATGAGCACCTTCTACAGAGGTGCCATAGAAAGTGTCCTGACCAGCTGCATCACTGTGTGGTTTGGTGCATGTACTGCATCCTGCCGCAAGAGCCTCCAGCGCATTGTGAGAGCAGCTGAGAAGATCGTGGGCACCTCCTTGCCCTCACTGCAGGACTTACACAGCAAACGCCTCACTCGGAAAGCCCACTGCATGGCAGGTGATCCCACACACCCACTACACAGCTGCTTCAGACTGCTGCCATCAGGGAGGAGACTGAGGAGTCTCCAGGCTCGAACCAGCAGACTGAGAGACAGCTCTGTTCATCAGGCAGTCAGGATGCTAAACACTCTGCCTGCTCTGCCCCCCCTCCCATTTGAACTGCCTTAACACTAAAACTTTCTCACACATTACCACACAACACAAAGATTTTAACACTGGACTCTGTGTCATCAAACGGGTTATTCACTAAACTCTCGGTCATGTGCTCATACAGTTTGCACTACTTCTCATACTTGCACTAATGTTTGTATTACATCACTGCCTATAATCATAATACTGTTTACATTCTCTGTTTACATTTATTAATACTGTTTACTTTTATTACTACTGCTTACATGTAATTACTACTGTTTACATTTTCACTACTCTAATATCTACACCACTGCTGATACATATACAGTGTGCTCTGAACGGTCTTATTTAGGGATGCCCAATGTGCCTTACTGCATATGCCACTTTTTGCCTCTATAACAACATCAACTACTACCTCATACATATACTGTGTACATTAACTCATACGCTGCTTTGCCACTTTGCAAATGTCAATGCTAGAAACCTTTAGTTTATTTTAGTTATACTTTTTATACTCTTTTTTTATACTAGTATGCAAAAACTCAGGACAGTATTATGTTCATTAAATGTTTAATGTTTTAGTTTTAGAGTTGGTGTAAATTTTCATACTCTTATACCACTATGCAAAAAACTCAGGACAGTGTTAGTTTTACTATTTTATGCTTATGTCTATTATTATATGTTTCAGTGTTTCAATGTTTAGATGTTTACTGTTGCACCGAGGGACTGAGAGAAACGCAATTTCGGTCCTGTGTATGTCCTGTACAGTACATATTGCAGATCTGACAATAAAGTTGACTTTGACTTTGACTTTGACTTTGATACACCTGTCAATAAACTATTATACAGTGATACAGCAATCTATAGCAATGGCCTGGACAAGCAAAGACCTTGTATAACATTTGACCTTGATTTGTGACCTTGATGGTGAAGCTGTGGTGATGAAAAGTGTACAAGTACTGATACAATATGCGACAATCCCACTAGTAATGATGCATGTGAGAATGAACTTTTGTTAAATTATCTCAAGCTGATCAGAAGTTGCTGGCAGGACAAGAGAAAGTTCACGTACAGACAGATGGCGATA
This sequence comes from Garcialebias charrua, assembly GCA_038048925.1. Classification (NCBI taxonomy): domain Eukaryota; kingdom Metazoa; phylum Chordata; class Actinopteri; order Cyprinodontiformes; family Rivulidae; genus Garcialebias; species Garcialebias charrua. Next base: position 5,109 of record JBBPBX010100002.1, on the reverse strand, counting down.
TCTCAATTCGTCCGCCTTTCAACGTGCAAATATTAAAAACATCACACAAATAAGAACAAAAAAATTGGGGTTCCCAATCCTGGTCCTTGAGGAACACCATCCTGCATGTTTTGTTTTTTCGTTGCTCGGACACACCTGATTTTAATAAATGGGTGATTTACAGGCTTCTGCTGAACATGAGAAAGTAATTAATTCACCAAAGCAGGTGTGTTGGAGCAGGGAAACGAGTAAAACATGCAGGTTGGTGTTCCTCAAGGACCAGGATTGGGAACCACCTAGTTTCATTTTTCAGCAGTGGTCAATAAAGAGAATTGAATCATAAAACACTTATCTTAACTTTAAATGTATTATCCTCCCAGTCTTTTTTTGTAGTTCAATGGGTGAATTTATAGTTTCATTCTAACTCAATACATCTTTATCAAAGTATTTTCTGATAACTCACGTCTCATATTTCTTAATAAAGATCTTAAAATTTACTGGAGTGATTTTATATTTTTCTGTTTCACTCATGCAGACGAGGCTCAAATGTTACAGATGATTTTTACATTATTTAGTGAAGTTCCTCTCAGTTATTGTGACTCGGGTATCAAATGAATTTGTTCTTCATTCTGTGAGACGTGCTGGCAGATACAGTGATGGCAGGTCTCTCCTTGGTAAAACTAATTAAAAGCAGCTGATGTCGGATGGAGAGACTGATGTCAGGAGGGAAGGTGCAGAAATGAGCTCAAACTAAACTAAAAGTGATGCAGGATGTAAAAATGACAACTTGCTCCGTCTTCTCTGTCTCGTTCGGCTGCCAAAGAAATATTGAAGCATGATGGAATTCAGTTAATCTGATCTGTTATCAAGACTGCTTGTAAAATCATGTTAAAAATGGTTACAACTGACACAAACGTTGGTTTGTCAATCATTAAAAGTTTACGAAAAAACGGAAAAACCAAAGCTTGTTTTGTTTTTTCGATTTTGTTTTGAAACGGAAAAACCAAAGAACGAACCAAACACGGAAACTTATGGTAAATGAACATATAATAATCAATAAAGCAACTTTTTAAATTACATGCTTCAATCCAGATGAACCTGTTTGTGATGATCTTAGTTTATTCTAGCAAGAAACACATTTTTAAAATGTATATCCTGCATTTGCTACATAATATTATAAAAGTGCATATGAAATACTGTAGTACAGTGTGCCTAAACACTGCCCCTTCAATCAGAAGGACATCAACAGCTATTCTGTGACTTCAGTCTGTTAAATGTTTGAATGTATGGGAGTGATGGTGCAGAGGTTAGAGAAGCCTGTGATCGGAAGGTCGCCAATTAGACTCCCCGAACTAATATCAAATTATGAGTGGAAAAGCTGAAACACCCACACTTTCCTCCACCCTTCTTTGTCCTACTCTGGGCCTTTGAGCAATGCCCTTAACCCCGAACATTTATTTGTAAACAAGTCTCTTGAATATGAGTCCGCGTGACTAAATAAAGGATTAAATAAATAAATTAAACAAAATAAATAAATAAATAAATAAAGACTATAGTTCAGTAAAAATTTTTTTTAAATAAAATTCAAGTTTTCTGATGTTGAACTTTCCTTAAAAAGTGTATATGTGTAATGTTTTTTTAATTATTTCCTCTAAATCCTTTATTGCATGTGTTGCAGCGGCCATCTTTTATCCTGCTTTTCTAAATCAAAAACATGAACAAGATTAAAAGCCTAGCATTACGGCTAGGACGCGTATCCCCCGCTGTCTTTCATTTAAACTGAGCTCATCAGCTCTGCGAGCGGACTGAGTTAAAACATTTTGATCAAACCTGGTAAAGGACGTGCAAACTCCTGCAAGATTGTGAGATCTTGTGGCACGTGATAGCTGTAATCCTTAAGGTCAGTTATAGAGCTTGTAATATGTGTTGGGAATGACTCTCAGCTACTACCACGCTAGATTTGAGCTCAGCATCAGTAAAAAATGTCTCAGTTAAAGTTACTTTTAAGTCTTTTGCTAAAGCTGTGGTGGCCATTTTGAATGGAACTGGCTTAAAAAGTTTATTAAAATCCATCCACTCATGTGACATTTTGCTAACACTACAGACAAATGAACCCACAGACATGGGCAAAAAGATCAAAGCCTCTCATCTTTAGGCAATAACTGATCCACACAATAAAGCCAATTTGGGGTGAACAAAATAAAACAACAACTGACCTGTGTTCAAATATCTTTAATTCTGGTTTGTTCAGAAATGTTGAACAAAAGAAAAGAAGAGTTTTGCAGCAGTTTAATGCAACATTTTAAAAGAAAAAGAAGAGTTTCGCATAGGGATGCACCGATCCACATTTCTCACTTCCGATCCAATACCGATACTTAAGAACTGGGTATCGACCGATACCGATACTTTTCCGATCCGATACTGTTCAGGTATGTGAATCTGTATAATGAAATATTTGTACTGAGACTATAAAGTTATGTGTATTTTGGAATGTTTTCTATACTATAAAGACTATACTGTTAAAGTTTGTGAGTTTCCTGTTGTGAGTGTCTTCATTGGTTTTAACTCACATAATGTTAAGACGGCAGTCACAGAATATGATGGAACACAAGTGCTCTTTGAAGCTGGATCGGAAATATCGGCAGGTTGGATCCGATATCCGATACTTAAATTATGCTGGTATCGGATACCGATACCGATACTGGATCGGATCTGCCCCATCCCTAGTTTCGCATCAGTTTAATGCAACATTTTAAAAGAAAAGAAGAGTTTCGCATCAGTTTAATGCAACATTTTAAAAGAAAAGAAGAGTTTCGCATCAGTTTAATGCAACATTTTAAAAGAAAAGAAGTTTCGCAGCAGTTTAATGCAACATTTTAAAAGAAAAGAAGTTTTGCAGCAGTTTAATGCAACATTTTAAAAGAAAAGAAGAGTTTCACAGCAGTTTAATGCAACATTTTTAAAGAAAAGAAGAGTTTCGCAGCAGTTTAATGCAACATTTTAAAAGGAAAAAAGTTTTGCAGCAGTTTAATGCAACATTTTAAAAGAAAAGAAGTTTCGCAGCAGTTTAATGCAACATTTTAAAAGAAAAAAGTTTTGCAGCAGTTTAATGCAACATTTTAAAAGAAAATAAGTTTTGCAGCAGTTTAATGCAACATTTTAAAAGAAAAGAAGAGTTTTGCAGCAGTTTAATGCAACATTTTAAAAGAAAAGAAGTTTTGCAGCAGTTTAATGCAACATTTTAAAAGAAAAGAAGTTTCGCAGCAGTTTAATGCAACATTTTAAAAGAAAAGAAGAGTTTTACAGCAGTTTAATGCAAAATTTTAAAAGAAAAGAAGAGTTTCACAGCAGTTTAATGCAACATTTTAAAAGAAAAGAAGAGTTTTGCAGCAGTTTAATGCAACATTTTAAAAGAAAAGAAGTTTCGCAGCAGTTTAATGCAACATTTTAAAAGAAAAGAAGAGTTTTGCAGCAGTTTATGTTTATGTTTATTAAATTTGTTCATTTTTTTACAAAAGAAACAATACAAGACAATCTCATTAATGATTATGTACAAAATAATGCAACATTTTAAAAGAAAAGAAGTTTCGCAGCAGTTTAATGCAACATTTTAAAAGAAAAGAGGAGTTTTGCAGCAGTTTAATGCAACATTTTAAAAGAAAAGAAGAGTTTCACAGCAGTTTAATGCAACATTTTTTTAAGAAAAGTAGAGTTTCACAGCAGTTTAATGCAACATTTTTTTAAGAAAAGTAGAGTTTCGCATCGGTTTAATGCAACATTTTAAAAGAAAAGAAGAGTTTTGCATCAGTTTAATGCAACATTTTTGAATCCTACTTTTCTTCTTCAACAGAGTAATGTTGTGGAACTGATTCTCCCCTTTCTTGCTGTGGAAATGCAGATTCACCTCCACAAAGTTCCTCTCTGCTCCATGCTGGTATTTTACATTATGCACGGTGTTATCAATAATCATCAGCAGGCTGAATCTCTGCACTGAGCCAGCGGCCGGAGCTGAGGGGCCGGCCTTGACTGGGGGGGGGGGGCACCCGCCCATGCCAACGTGATTTCCACTCATTTGTCTACATCACGGGCCCCTGCTTCAGGCTGAGATTGAGCTGCAGTCAGGCTCTACCACTTAATCAGCAGGTTAATGCCAGTCTCTGAGGGAGACGGGGTGGGGGTGTTGTCGGCCATATTGGGATTTCAGCTCATTTACAACACATGCATGAAATAACACGATGCCTTCAGGTTGCAGGTTGGAGGGAAAGAAGACAACAGAGGAAGTGTGAGGTTTGGGGAGAATTATGTCACTTGACTGCATTTTCTCTTCTTCTTCCCTCTCTGATGTTCTCCCTCCACCTGTCTGTCCTCCTGTCGTCCTCTTCTTCATCCCTTTCCTCCTCTGTCTGCCTCCTCTGTTCTCGGGAACATGGCTTCCTGTGAAATATAACTGCCGGTATGTCTGCCTGTGCGTTGGTGTGTGTGTGTGTGCCTGCTCACGCTCTGGCAATATGCTCTCACTCAATCAGATTTGCATAAGTAACCTCTCAGCAGGCCTGCTCCACTGGCCAGGTGCGTTGCTCTATTTGCATATAGAACTGTGAGGCTCCCCAGAGTCACTTTAGACTCCAGTGACTGCTGAGTGAGCCCACATGAAATCTGAATTAAAAACCCTCCGCCCGCCCGTCTGACACCCTCCTCCATCCATGCCCATCTACGCACCAAATTCACTTCCCACCATCTCCTTTCTCGTCTACATATCAGTCGATCTACAGGAAATCCACCTCTGTCTCTGCAATCGGATTTACATTTCTTCCTTAAACTCAGTTCCGCCTCTTTATCTTCTACAGAGAGCCTGCTTCTGTTTGTACACATGGTAAATCTTTATGCCCATTTTGATATTAAATATCAAATTCACCTGAAGGTCTGCTGTGATATCTGGCTTCACACCCATCAGCAGCAGATCCTTTAAGTCATGTGTCAAACTCTAGGCCTGAGGGCAGAATATGGCCCTTGTTAACATGTTATCTGGCCCCTAAGATGATGTTTTAAAGTAAAATATTTCCTATTGCTTTTCATTTTACTTAAAAGTGGAGCATGCTTTATTTAGCTCAGGCTTCTGTGGTGGTTGTG
>JBBPBX010100001.1:0-12438 GCA_038048925.1 Garcialebias charrua | reverse complement strand
TACAGAGCATCATATCGGACGGGTTGGAGTTATTCCCTGCTCTTGTTGACGTACCTGTTGGAGTTTCAAAAATGGTGAGAATTCCAGTCCAGAATTCAACCAATCACAACATTTTCTTACATCCAAGAACAGCTTTAGGATTCATCGAGGAAATTGTTGGAACCAAACCTGTAAATATCTCTCCATCATCTCGCAAACGAGTCAGTGGACAGGATGACCCACTCTTGTGCACCACCCAGGTGAACTCACTAAATGATGGAGACTACGCCAAAAAGAGAAACCATACACCTGTCCAGTCACAAGAGAAATGGCATCCAAATGTCAATTTGGGTCATCTCTCGGAACATGAACAGGATATGGTACGCCAAATGTTGTATGTGACCTAGTCTATTCTGTCTCTCTGTCTCTGAGGCTATGGCATTGGACGAGGGCGGTGCACTGGATTTTTATCCGAGCAAAAGACTGTCCACAAAGACTTTCACAAAGAACTGTCAGAACAAGGTCATCAAACACAAATGACCAGAATATGCGGTCCGGGTGTGATGGATCCATGATAAACAAAGATCTCACCCAGAAACAAAGATCTCACTGGATGCTGTGACAAGAGGGAGCTGAACAGGTTCTCCAGAAAGGCAAAGAGAACAGGTCTTGAAGTCAACCACGCCAACTGTCCAGCAAAAGGTCATGCCCCCCGTATGGATCTGTGAAGATCTGTCAATGCCCTGGTATAGTATTTCAAATCTGCAGTCTGCTATGATTAATTTTTTTAAATAAAACACATATGCTCATGAGATGGCCTGCTAGGGCAAGGCCACAAAATTTGTAGTTTATATTGTACTTATGTGGGTCTGACGACTTATTTTTCCGCTTCCAGTAACTTCGTGATGGTACAGAGATAATGATCCCAGCTCATAACCCTGAAACAAGTTAATGTTTATATTTTCTTTTGCAGATTAAATTTGTGTCTCCACAAACATTCATGCAAAAGTTTTGTGGAGCTGAAGGAAGGATAGCAATTGTCCTTGAACTGAGTGCATTTTGGTGGGTCTGGTTTTCCACAAAGGAATTGATTAAGAGATTTTTAGAACAATTTTTATAGCTTTATGCTTGAGATCTTAGATTATTTATACCATACCACTTTATTTATAGAGCACTTAGGCTGACGCGGGCCAACCAAGGTGCTGTACGATAGAAACAAGCCAAGCAGACAGGAAAACAAAAGGAAAAAAAAAAAACAAAAACGAAAACAAATTATATAGAAAAAGCAACAGAAACTAGCTAAAATAGTGAACAGTGTACATTACAGAGAGGATCAAAACAAATCACATCATGTTAAAGTTGAAAGAATAAAAGTGGGTTTTTAATCAAGACTTAAAGACTGTGAGTGAGGGAGCCTGCCTGACACTCAGTGGCGATATATAATAATGCAATAAGGGAATATTAGGAAGTGTTCCTAGAAATAACTAATAATAATAAAGAATATATCACTAATAACATTAATGAAGGCTCATAAAAGGAAACAGCTCATTCATTGATTAGATGATCAGTTATACAAAAAATAACTTTTTAGATTTTTATATTCAACAGCATAGCCATTTAAAGGATCATTTAAGAAGCACGTTGTACTGTAGGATAAATCAGATAAACCTACAAACCACATTGCTTTTATATATGTTGTTTAATAAACAGGTACTGTATATGTCATTTGATAAACAGGTATTTATTTTTAACAGATCCAAAGAGAAAAAAGATGGGGGACGCCCTGGAGTTTTGGATCTATTCAAAAGGTTGATTTGAAAGGTTGATTTTGAAATGTGGTGGTTCTATATTTTTAAAAACACGACTGACCCTGACTATAGACTGGACTTATTTTGAGAACATGAACCACATGTTTGTATTGTAAATTCTTTATTACTACAGCGCTGTATGTCTATATATATATATATATATGTTTATGGCTGTATGTCTGTCTATACGGCTGTATGTCTGTCTGTACGTATATGTCTGTCTATGTCTGTATGTATGTTTAGACTTTTTCTACAGACTATGAAAAAGGTAAAGTATTTTAGGTGAGTATAAAACGTCTCCGTCTCCTGCTACTCACTTTGATGATCATGCTAATTAAGAATAACTTACTAATTAAAAACTAACCTCAAATCAAAGTGAGTGATTACTCATTTTCACTGAAGAATGAAATCATTTGTTGTTGTGTTGTTTTTTGCCATTAAATACAAATGTTTTAGATAGTAAGAATGGAATTTTATTTTAAGTTTAAAGAAACAATTATTATTATAGCCAATTACAGAATTTAGTTTAAGTTAACAGATTTGACTCACTAAGGAGTTACCCACAGTTTGACCTTCCCCAGACCACAAATGGCTCATGGGATCAAAAGGCCTTAGTTTTATTTGACAATTTGCAAGTTTTTTGGTGTCCAGTTCTCCTCTCAAAAGACTACAGGTTTCCGGAACTCCTTCAGGGGGAGTTGCCAGTGATGCCAGTGAATCCCGCCTTGACACGAGGTCCTGCTAGGGACGGCTGAAAACGAGGGTGGACGGGACCCCAACAGGTGGTGGAAAGGACGCGTCATCTTCTCGAGAGAAAAAGCAGCAGCTGTTACATCTGAGTGACCGGTGCTCCCCTGAAAAAGAAGTTTGGAACAATCGCTGAGCCAGATTTTGAGATGGATCTGGTCAGAGCAAAGCTCCCCACTTTGTCAGGACATGTGGCTTGACTACCTTATGCCACACACAATTCAGGTTTGCGACCTGCTACTGTGCCCGCAATTCATGCCTGAATGGACTAAACACCCAGGAACAGGCAGCTGGACAAGACAAGATTACATGAAACCGTTGTCTGAAGACGTGAATGATGCCCATCAAACTGCCTGATGCCCTCCGCCCACAGGGCGCACAAAAAGCTCTCCCCAAGAAGAAAAAGACCCACACAAAAAGCTCTCCCCAAGAAGAAAAAGACCCACACAAAAAGCTCTCTCCAAGAAGAAAAAGACCCACACAAAAAGCTCTCTCCAAGAAGAAAAAGACCCGCACAGAAACTCACAGAAGAAAAAGACTCGCACAACAGCCCTCCCCCAGAATGACATGAACTTATTCCACAGACATAAGCTTTCCCCCAAGCAGAACTGGACTGATCTCGTAAGCAAAAGCTTTCCCGCAGAAAAACTGGACTTATTCCACACACAAAAACTCTTCTCCCCCCCAGATGAAATGGACTTGTGCCCAACAATTTCTGCCACAAACAAATCCCCAAGGAACAGAAAGAACGTGTTCTGAAAACGGGACACTCCCTCCCCAGGAAAGACACTGAACTTACCCTCCCACACCAGAAAAAGATGGATGCTGTGAAGAAGAATGTTTGATCTATTTCATTTTTTAAGTTCAAACCGGTTGTTTTTACTTTCCTGGGCAATAGTTGATATCAAAGAAGTTTCAAACTTATTTTATTTTTGTGCCCATAAAGGGCTATTTTGTTGTGTGTTTGAGAATTATTTCCCACATCTTTGAAAGTGTATAAGTTCCATTTAATTGTTTAACACGACAAATTAGATTGGTTCTTTTTTGGTTAAAACAAATTAGATTGGTTCTTTGGTTAAAACAAATTAGATTGGTTCTTTTTATTTTAAAACAAATTAAATAGCTTATTTCTTTTATTTGTTTAACACAAATAGATTAGTTCCTTATATATATATATGTTTCTTCTCAAAAGTTCTATTTCTTTGGAAAAACTTAGTTTTTGTGGGTAAATAGACTAATCCCTGCTAAATATATTATTCCTTTTAAAACTTTTGACATAAGCCATAAAGTGAGACCATACTCATTGCAAAATTCTCCTCAAATCTTTATTTCTCTCAAACATTGAAATAAGTCATGAAATATGACAATCAACAGAGTTCTCCAAAACTTTATAATCTCTCAAACCATCCTAAAAAGGTGATCCTGAGTTTTTTCAGGGCGTTACTGTGGAGGCACGGGACGGTGGTGTGAGTTTTTTGCCTCTAATTAGAAATTCGGCCTCAGGGGTTGTTTTCCGCACCGCTCACATAATTGATAATGATCAGTTTATATATGATAAAGAGGATGAAATGATGGAGATGTTCAATATTTATCATCTAAAACTAATTACTCTGACACCCAGCTCACTTATATCAAATATTCTCTGTTCCCTTTAAACACTTATATTTGATAGTACAAACATGTTGTTTGCTTTTCTCCTTGATACAGAAAAGACAAAGTCTTCTAGCCTTGACAATATTTGGATTAGATGTTCTTGTTTGATCAGAACCATGACTTGTTTGTTTTATCTGTAAGACGTCAGAGCTTGTCAAAACTCCACCTGCTTCTTGTTTAAATAGCTTGTCATGTCCAGTACAATTCGGAATTGTGCTGGACAATGTATTTGAGACCAAACTAAGTTTCAAAAGACATTAAAAGCCCTTCCCCCTTGCAAGGTTGTTTGTCTGATTTAACACTGTTCTCTTGTTTATCTTGTGTGGTTAATATTAAGGTAACAGGGGTTTAAAATCCCCATCAGTATAAAGAGTCAGATGTATTTGCATCTGAAGAAGGAGACATTGGATGCATTCCTGGTTTACAGCTCCAGATTACCACAACAGATACCACCCCTGTCCAGAAAAATTATAATTCCATCCCTCTGCCATTGTATAAAGAGGTCAAGGATTATATTTCCAACCTTTTGGATAGAGGGTGGATAAAAAAATCAATTTCAGCCTACTCCTCACCTGTCGTCTGCGTGCGAAAGAAAGACCACAGTCTGCGTCTTTGTGTTGACTTCCGTGAACTCAACCGTAAAACCACTCCAGACCGCCATCCACTACCACGCATTCAGGATCTATTGGACAGTCTTGGAGGAAATTCATGGTTCTCCATTTTGGATCAAGGAAGTGCATATCACCAAGGGTTTTTGAGCGAGGAGTCAAGGCATCTGACAGCATTTAGCACACCTTGGGGTCTCTACGAATGGGTAAGGATTCCATTCGGACTGACCAATGCGCCAGCTGCTTTCCAGAGATGTATGGAAGGTGTATTAGAAGGCATCAGGGATGAGTGCTGCATACCTTATTTAGATGATATCCTTTGTTACTCACAAACATTTGAGGAACATGTGGACCATCTGAGACAAGTTTTCTGCAGAATGAGACAACATTATAACTCTTTATATATGTATAAAGAGGTCAAGGATTATATTTCCAACCTTTTGGATAGAGGGTGGATAAAAAAATCAATTTCAGCCTACTCCTCACCTGTCGTCTGCGTGCGAAAGAAAGACCACAGTCTGCGTCTTTGTGTTGACTTCCGTGAACTCAACCGTAAAACCATTCCAGACCGCCATCCACTACCACGCATTCAGGATCTATTGGACAGTCTTGGAGGAAATTCATGGTTCTCCATTTTGGATTTCTTTATAACATTTAACAGGTCCCTCTTGTAAATGAGTCCCCGTGACTCAACGAGGCTAGCCTGTATAAATAAAGGTTGAATGAATGAATGAACATGGCATTAAACTTCGACCAGCCAAATGCGAGTTTTTCAAGAGACAAATTCGTTATCTGGGACGAATGATTCAGGAGAAGGCATCCAGATTGACCCAAAAGATTTGGAAGCTGTAATAGCTCTGAAGGAGAAGAAACCTCACACAGTTGGAGAAGTTCGGACATTGCTAGGTTTCCTTAGTTATTACCGATCCTTCATCCAAGATTTCTCACGACTGGCAAGACCTCTGTTTGAACTCCTTCAAAGCTCAGCCGACACAAGTATGACCAACAAGCCCCAGACTTCTAAGGGTCGAGGTTGTAAAATTAAAGAAAACACAGGTCAGCTTCCCTCTCGCACACCTGTGACATGGACGACTGAACATCAGACTGTGCTATCCAAACTTGTGGAGATGCTGATCAATCCACCCATCTTAGCCTATCCCGACTTTGATCGTCCGTTTGTTTTGCATACAGATGCGTCAAATGAAGGGCTTGGAGCGGTTTTGTATCAGTCCCAAAACAACAAGCTACGTGTTATTGGCTACGGATCTAGGACCTTAACACCCGCTGAACGAAACTATCACTTGCATTCTAGTAAACTTGAGTTCCTCGCACTCAAGTGGGCCATTTGTGATAAGTTTCGAGACTATCTGTATTACGCACCAACTTTCACGGTCTATACAGATAACAATCCCCTGACTTATGTTTTGAGTTCTGCCAGGTTAAATGCTGTAGGTCATAGGTGGGTTGGGGAATTGGCTGACTTCCACTTTGATATCAAGTATAGACCGGGAAAGAGGAACGCTGATGCAGATATGTTGTCCAGATACCCAATAGGCCTTGAACAATATATGAAAGATCACACAGAGACAGTGTCACCTGAAGTAGTGTCTGCAGTGTGGCAAGGCAACAAAGCAACACAAAGCAATGATGTTCCCTGGATTGCTGCATTACAACTTGCTGATGAAAATGATGAGGCTAACTTACCTGATGGTGCCATGACCATTATGCCTGAAAACATCAGAGCAGCACAACAAGAAGATACAGCTATTAAAGAGATTGTGTCATTGAAACAAAGAAACTGGAGTCCAAATGAAAAAGATAAAAGAACTATGTGTACCGAAACAAGGAGACTGTTGTACGAGTGGAACAAGCTAGTCATGGAAAACGGACTACTTTTCCGGAAAACAGAACTAAACAAACAGCTAGTTCTCCCAGAAAAATTCAAACCACTAGTGTTGAAGAGCTTGCATGACGACATGGGCCATGTCGGTCCTGACAAGGTGATACATCTGGCTCGAGAACGCTTTTACTGGCCGAACATGCAACAAGACATTGAGGATTATGTGACAAAGAAATGTCAATGTATTAAACAAAAACATCCCAATGTCCCACAGAGAGCTCCAATGGGATCCATCACAACTAGTGCGCCATTTGAGTTGGTCTCTATTGATTATTTGCATTTGGAGCCAAGCAAAGGGGGATACGAATATATCCTGGTTGTCGCTGACCATTTCACCCGCTTCGCACAAGCGTACCCAACGAGAAACAAATCCGGAAAGATGGCAGCTGAAAAGATATTCCAAGATTTTATTCCTCGCTTTGGGTACCCAGAGAAACTACATCATGATCAGGGACGTGAGTTCGAGAATGGCTTATTCCAAAGATTACAACAACTCTCAGGGATTTCTCACTCACGCACCACTCCCTACCATCCGCAGTGCAATCCAGTGGAGCGACTGAACCGCACGCTTCTCCAGATGTTGCGTACCCTACAAGAGGAGAAAAAGAGTGACTGGAAAGATCATCTGCCACAAATAGTGCATGCATATAATTGCACGAGGCACGAAGCAACAGGATACTCACCTTTCTTCCTATTGTATGGCAGGGCTCCACGTCTACCAGTCGATTTGCTCTTTGGCACCAGGAGAGAAACTGAAAACTACAACCATCAAACCTTTGTTAAAAAGTGGGCTGAAAGGATGCGTGTGGCGTACCAAATAGCTGCCAACAACAGTCAAAAGTCTTCAGCTAAAGGCAAAAAGCAATATGACAGACGTGTCAGAGGTGTCGCTCTTCAGGCAGGTGATAGAGTCCTGGTTAAAAACCTCTCAGAAAGGGGAGGTCCAGGTAAACTCCGCTCATACTGGGAGCAGGTGGTGTACCGTGTGATTGAAAGAGTGGGAGATGGACCCGTTTACAAAGTACAGCCAGAGAGGGGTAACAAAACCATGCGTGTGCTTCACAGAAATCTGCTGCTGCCTGTCAACGATCTACCTCTGGAGGACGAACTTCCTGTGAGAGAACAAACAAAACAGAAAAGAAAGCGACAAACTGAAAGACGTGAGAATGAACCTGAAATGCATGACTCCGAAGAAGAAGAGTTTACTTACCACCATAACCTCCGGAGCAGAATCCCGTGTTATGGATTTGTAAACCCACAACAACTACGGCCTAACCAAACCCAAAATGAACAAGAACAGGTGGTGACAAGACAGAACCAAGAAAACCAAAATAATCTGCGTGCAACAGCTGAAGAGTTCTGTCCTTCTACAAGGGAAGCCACTGTCAGTGAAAGAAATACTGCTGAAACTGACGAAAGATCTGAAATGTGTGAAAGAGATCAGGATCAGTTGGAGATGGATGAAACCAGAGGGGAAAACAATGTACGGAGATCAGAGAGAAGAGGGAGACCAACAGAAAGACTAACATATGAGACACTTGGTCAGCCATCATACAGCTGTTGGAGTGCAGGTGTTAGCCCGTTGCTATTCAACCAACCCTTCACAATGACACCTGGTCTACTGCCATTTCCCTATGTTCCATATCCACATCTGTATCAGCAGTACACTCCCATACAGTGAGACTCACACAAGAAATTGTTAATGTCAGGAGACATTTTTTTAAGTGAGGGAGAGTGTTGAGAGGTGAAAAACAAGGCAATAGCAAATTAAAGCAATAATTAAGAAAATAGGAAAATAGACACCCCAACATAATTTTTATTTTTGTATCTTTAATTTCTCATTGTATTAAGTTCTTTAGTGTCATTTTAGTTAGTTCTATGCAATTTCACACAAAACCGCTAGAGGCGCTGTTGCGTTGGTGGCATAGAAAGATTGAGCACACAAGAAGAAGAATAAATCTTCTGGTTGAATGTGAAAAAAGGCTCAACGTGTGTGTCTCGTCTTTCTCATACCACAGGTCAGTAAAAAATGTGTTTTATGCATATATATTAGTTTCTTGGGAGAGTTGAAAGGTTATTAAATCGAATCTCAACTAATGAGTCACGAAGTTCGTTTTATAATTGTATTGTGTACAAAAACGGGACTTGTTCATGAAGGCTAATTGGAGCTAATGCTAGCAGATTTTGTGTATGTGGTGTTGCTTAGCAACAACTGAAGGCCTGCTGAATTCACTTTGAACTTATACTTTGCACTTTGTGAGGCTGTTCTCACACAAAGGACATTTTCTGTTCTCTTTATTTATAAAATGGACATTTTGTTATGGGTTCATGAAAAAACAGAAATATTGTTATGACATTAAGTAAGTAATGGCTGCATATGTGTGAAGCTTAGTAAAGAGAGACAGCATTAAAGGAGCATTGCACCTTTTCAGTTTAAAGATTAGGTTTTCTTTGTGTTTAGAGAAAAGTTGTTCTGTTAAAACAATGGATATTGCTAACAGCTAAGGTGTTTAAATATTAAAATATATTTTATTAATTTTTATTTTTTTGATAGTTAAATACAGGTCTCAGAAAAGAGGACAAGGTATTGAATTTAAAGCACTAATTACAAAATTAATATGGTTTAGAGAAGTAAAAACTATTTGTGAATTAATTTTGTAATTTGACAGAATTCATAATGCTAAATAGAGCATGTTGAAAGAATGATTGTTTGGTTTAAATGTATATTATAGTCATTGTGTAATGTAATGAAGTTAATGGTTCTCTACTAAAGAATGTGTTACCTGAAATATGTGATCTATGAAGCGTGTTTAGAGCACACAAGAAGAAGAATAAATCTTCTGGTTGAATGTGAAAAAAGGCTCAACATGTGTGTCTCGTCTTTCTCATACCACAGCATCACACGTTGAGAGATCATCTTACACCTTACCCTCCGCCATCCAAGGTTGCAGGGTAACATGAGCATCAGCTCCCTCTTCTAAAAAAGGCAAGAAAAAACAAAACGTTCATCCTAACAAACCATTAAATGAAGGAGCCCCCTGGAACAAAGACCCAAATTGGTTCAAACCGAACCTAGAGGGTGAACAACAATATCAAAAGGGGGACACACGTCCAAATAATAAAACGTATGGTTACCAAGGTGACTCATATAACAAAGGGTGGTCCAGGGGACCCCCGAGCCATGGACCTGCTCCTCCTGCACCTCGAACAGAACAGTCTGACACAGGCAAAAAATCACAAAAGTTCCAGAAAAAAGCCTCTAAACCTCTGAACTCAGAAAATTCAGAGATACTACGTCGTTTGATAGAAATTTTCAAAAATACAAACAAGGATAACCAACCTGGAGCAATGTGTAGCAATATCATCGATAATAACTCAGAGCACACAAATAACAACGTTGCCATAGAAACTGACAGTCACCATGACATTGTTGTTACAGATGTCGAGAGCCCCTCATCAGACAAAAGGGGGAAAAACTCAAACACCAACAACGGTGACCCATCGCAAACTGAACACTCAGGCACAACTGTGACTGCACTGACGGTTCAGATGAACCAGAATGACACAGAAAGAAGCAAACGTAAAAAGATACATTGGCCAAAACCTAAAAGGTTCCTGTGTAACTTTATCAGAAAGGGGGTCGCTAAGAAAGCTTATCTGTGAATCCCACTAGAAAGGGTCCTCACACATGATGGCGGTTCGACTCCCGGGACCCGCACTATGTGTCGATGTGTCCTTGGGCAAGACACTTAACCCTGAGTTGCTCCCGGTAGGACTGGAAAGCACCTTGCATGGTAGTCTGCCGCCACCGGTTTATGAATGTGTGTAGCATTCAATGTGTAGCACTTTGAGATTTTCAGTAATGAAAAGTGCGTTATAAATTGAATTAATTATTATTATTATTATTATTATTATTATGTCCTCCTAGACGGCGGTGCCGACATTACTATTATGTCAGCCAGACTGTTCGAGGAGCTAAGGACAGCCGCTAACAGTGCTGACAGAGAAATACACCTCACAGAATGTGCTATAGAAATGTAGGGTCTCTCAGAGACGAGAACAACCCTAACAGATATAGCCATGGTTCACATGCAGATTGGTGAAATGACACTAAACCACCCAGTACATGTGTCTACAGTTGACTCATTCCCATTTTTGGTTGGCCAAAATTTTATAAACCGCTTTGACGCGATTATATATTATGGTGAAAAGACAATGTGGGCCAAAGTGAGAAAACCACTGCCAATAGACATGCCTCCACAGGGTGATACTAACTGTCTAACAGCAGTTACCGGGGAAGGCACAAGGGACTCCCCAACTGAGAGCACAAGCCCGGTAAGTGAACCTTCAGAAACATGTGAGGTAGAAGAGACCCAACAGTTAGACCTGACTCTGGCCCAACAAGAGAGCCTCCTCTGCGGGCTAAAACAGTCAGCATTCACTGAACACTACCTAACACAGGTAATAAAAGGTGTAGAGATCCAAGGATCCCATACCAATGATGCTGTACTGTCCCCATGGACAGATAAATCAGCAATTAGCCAAGCTTTCTATGAAATCTTGTTTCAAAAGCATTTGGGTCTAGAACTAATCAAAAAAGCTTTTCCGCTTTCCATTAGATCCCAACAGCAAACAGGTAATGACCGCAAAAGGAGTCATTAACCTGAAACTGAACTGGAACCAACGAGAATTGGTCCACCCATTCATCGTGGTTCCAAACTTACCACATGCAACCTACATAAGCTCTGATATTTTGGTAAGATTAGGTGTCCGAGTGGACATCAATAACAATGTAATTCTTCTTCTTCTTCTTCTTCTTCTTCTTCTTCTTCTTTCGGCTTTTCCCTTTTCAGGGGTCGCCACAGCGAGTCATCCTCCTCCACCTCACTCTGTCCTCTGCATCCTCTGTCCTCACTCCAACTACCTTCATGTCCTCTCTAACTGCATCCATATATCTCCTCTTTGGTCTCCCTCTTTGTCTTTTTCCTGGCAGCTGCATTTCTAACATCCTTCTACCAATATACCCACTGTCCCTCCTCTGGACATGTCCAAACCATCTCAGTCTGGCCTCCCTAACTTTATCTCCCAGTTGTTTAACATGTGCTGTACCTCTGATGATCTCATTCCTGATCTTATCCATCCTTGTCACTCCTAAGGAGAACCTCAGCATCTTCATTTCTGCCACTTCCAGTACTTTCAACAACAATGTACTGTACTATGGTCACTAAATACAGCCACAAAGTATCCTGTTGTGCTAAACACAGAAAACCTTAAGGCTGGACAGACTATCCAGAGGTCTGCCAGGTTGCTAACAACCAAATCACCACAGTACCACCTCAGGAATGAACCAAATGGGAAAAATCTACATTTTAGCTGGACAAGCTATTAGCCAAAAAACAGGCATACTTTCAACCATCTCCTACGTTTTTCAACTTAGGACTGTCCATGGAGGCCACATGCCAAGTGAGCCTCGACTCCAGAACCACATCTGTTGCTGTGTGTAACACAGGCACAGAAGAGGTACTGATCCCAAAAGACACATGGCTAGGATGGTTGATCTCCACTGATTTTCATGATTTTGAACTAGGCATTCCATTCCTGGGAGGACTCCCAGAAAATCTAATCCCAAGGCATCACACAGGGCAAGTCTTGTTCACAAAACCAACACAGGCCATAGCTCTCTTCTCCGCCAATGAGTTCGACCATGACATAGTCAACAGGTTCGGTCTCAACCAAGGCTTAA
>JBBPBX010100000.1:0-12438 GCA_038048925.1 Garcialebias charrua | reverse complement strand
TTGACAGTTTACATTTAATAACGTCCGAATCCCGGAGAATTTTGGATTGCAAAGTCCATCTTTGCCATGAAGTCACTGTATGAATCCAACAGTGGCAGCTTCAGGGTATTGGCACAGGTGTTGGCAACAGGAAAAGGCGAATCACTTATAAACTCCAGGATTGGAGTTGGTGTCATGCCCGCTGGTGGAAGTGCTGCCAGGCCAGTAGCAAACATGAGCAATTCTTCTAGAGACACAGCCACCAATTTCTCTGTAAAACAAAACAAAACAGTGAATACGGTAATTGCAGTTATTGGACACTGCATTAAGGAAAACTTAATTCCTTGTTTTTGCTTTATTTTCATTAAAACTAAAATCCAAAATTTGTAAACTCAACAATTTGAACAATAAAAAATCTGTCCATGCAAACCTTCAGATGCTTCCAGATAATCTCCCCAATAGCCATGTGTTTTGATCTCCTTATGCCAACTGTTGCTTCCTTCTTGGCTGAGAGATGGTATAAACATGTTCTCCAAGTCTGAAGCAGTCAGGGCCTTGTCAGAGAAACATAACAATGGGGACAGAACACTGGGATTCTGCTGCAGTGCAGCGAAGAACCCTAGACTTGCCAATCCATCTTTGAATCTGTTGACAGATATAGAACAGTGTAATCATTGTATTGTAGAATAGAAAATAACTACTCAACATCCTTAAACAACGTGTGTTAAATGCCCTTCCCAACCAAAATTGTTGTTGTAATATATTTGGACTAATTTGAAATGCATAGTCTCATATACTATGGAAAAGTTGGGTTGGGGGGTTTATTTATCTTTTAATAATGCTGGTGGTGGTTGGGTTAAATGCAGAGGCCAATTTCGTCTGTCAAGTATGGGAAACATACACAGATGACAAAAATGTGACATTTATTTTATTTTTTATTTTTAAAGGATGCTAAACACTCTGCCTGCTCTGCCTCCCCCCCCCCCATTTGAACTGCCTTAACACTAAAAACTTTCTCACACATTACCACACAACACAAAGATTTTAACACTGGACTCTGTGTCATCAAACGGGTTATTCACTAAACTCTCGGTCATGTGCTCATTCAGTTTGCACTACTTCTCATATTTGCACTAATGTTTGTATTACATCACTGCCTATAGTCATAATAATGTTTACATTCTCTGTTTACATTTATTAATACTGTTTACATTTATTACTACTGCTTACATTTATTACTACTGTTTACATTTACACTACTTTTATATCTACACCACTGCTGATACATATACAGTATTCTCTGACCAGCCTTATTTAGGGATGCCCAATGTGCCTTACTTCATATGCCACTTTGCCTCTATAACAACATCAACTACTACCTCATACATATACTGTGTACATTAACTCATACGCTGCTTTGCCACTTTGCAAATGTCAATGCTAGAACCTTCAGTTTATTTTATAGATATACGTTTTATACTTCTTTTATACTAGTATGCAAAAACTCAAGACAGTATTATGTTCATTAAATGTTTAGTGTTTTCATTTTAGTTTTAGAGTTGGTGTAATTTTTCATACTCTTATCAATACCACTATGCAAAAACTCGGGACAGTGTTACACTTTTACTAGTTTATGCTTATGTTTATTATTATATGTTTCAGTGTTTTAATGTTTAAGTGGTTACTGTTGCACCGAGGGACTGAGAGAAACGCAATTTCAATCCTGTGTATGTCCTGTACATATTGCAGTTCTGACAATAAAGTTGACTTTGACTTTGATAATTGAAGGTCTCTTAATGTCATTTGCTGCGGTGATGAACATAGAAACATATAACTGGCATTACTGAATTCATACTGCGTCATGATCATATAATTTTACTTTATTTGTAAACACAGTATATTTTTGAGCATTAATGGGAGACTGGTTACAGTATTACTAACCGTTGAATGGCACCAACATTTCTGTCAATGATGTACCATTTGAGATAGTCCTCCACAAAAGCTTGCTTCTGAAAAATCTTGACAATTCGGAGGCATCCAGCCATTTCAAAAAGGTTGCCGTTCTGCAATATTATATCTTGCAATGATTCATCC
Source organism: Garcialebias charrua (assembly GCA_038048925.1). NCBI lineage: Eukaryota > Metazoa > Chordata > Actinopteri > Cyprinodontiformes > Rivulidae > Garcialebias > Garcialebias charrua. Next base: position 10,365 of record JBBPBX010100000.1, on the reverse strand, counting down.
GTTTCAGCTTCAAGGACCTAAAAAAAATTAACAAACAAAAAAACCAGCTGTTTACAGCGTGAAAAACATACAAAATTTCAATTTGGCTACCGTACTTCTGTAATAAATTAAAATTTAGGATTAAAATTATTTAATGTATGATTTTACCACTTTGTTGATAGGTACAAAACTGTCCTTTTCAAACCAGATAAATAAAGCATAAAAAAGTCTTAATCTGAATCTAAAACTATTCTCCAGGTGTTTGATAGTGCTTGCATGAGCCTAGCTCAGTTCCTACCTCTCGTAGAACTTTGCGTGCCTCCTCATCCATCACATCTTCGACAGTGGCACTGAAAGTTGGATTCCCCATCATGTGGTTGACGAGGTTCTTGGACAGGAAGTGTGGTGCTGGTCCCCCGTGTATAATGGATACAGCAATCATCTTTCCTGCTAAAAAATACTCATCTTCCCTGGCAGCTGTTACAGAGAGCAAAAAATTACTTTGGTTAACTTGTACATTAACATGTGTATGAAAAAAGAAAGTTTATTTAAATTTCTAATTACATTGAACAATCACTTCTCTAAAGGTAAAAAGACCCACCTATAGAATTATGAACAAGATAACGGCTTTCTGGAGGGCCGTTGAAGATGGGGCGATTTCTCAGAATGCTGATGAGAAGTGTGAGGAATTCTCGTCTTGGTCCACCTGTGTCCAACCCTTCTTCTAACCAGCCAGCATCATCATTAAACCTAACAAAGATGTCGTTTGTGGCCGAATACGTGCTGCGTCGAAATCCTCGAGCAGCTCCATCCCATACATCAGTCCGACATATACGGAACCTGCTGACCTTCTTGCGGTCAATTTGCAGTGCCAAACCTGCAATAATTTCATGCGCCTGCACATTTCTTTCTCTAAAAATGAAAAGAACATTTTTTTCAGACTGAGTGTATATGTACTTTACTACTGATTGCTCACATTTAGCATAATGTGCAGTATGTGCAGGAACAGATGCTGGTTAATTGAGTGCAAATGCTAAAACAATACTAACATAGGTTCTTCGGGGGCCAGCTCTTCCAACTGGTCAAGAGTAACAACTTCTATGTTATCTTCATCATCAATCACAATTGGTTCAAACAGGTTGGAGTAGGTTCTGCAGTGCGGAGTGAAAACATCAGTTACACATAATACAGATGCAAACAAACATAAATGCATAAGCATGCAGTTACAGCTTTGTACTACAAAACAATAACTTCACGTCAAAACTGAAATGGAAAATATTAATAAGTAAATACATATGTATTAATTGTGTATGTAATATTTTGTCCTATACCCAGAAGCAATTTCAAAAGACAGACACCTGTAATAGGAAGAGCTGACAGGGAGACATCCACTGGTGCCTGGTTCATCTCTGTTTTTATCCACATTAATAAACTGAAAACACAGAAATGAGTGGAAATTACTATTTTACCTACAGTACCGGTATTGTAAAATTTTTATATATCCAAATACATTACTAAAAGGATTGAGAAGAAAATCTGAGAAGTACTGTAGTGTTTTGAGAAGAAATTCAGGTTAAGAAACTTTTGACATAGTATTTTCTCTTTCTCATTAAGAAGTTGCTGTAAATGTTTTAAACATAACAAAAGTCAAGGCAGTGAGGATGCACTGGTGTACTATATTTACCGGTAAGTAATAAATTACTTTATTACCTGTTTCACGTCACTAGCAAGCACCACATCACCAGGAACATTCCTTAGAGGACAAATACAAATAAATCATGAAAACATACAGTCATGGGAGTAACTCTTAGATTGCTCCATTATAAGGCAGTGTTTTGGCAGTTCAATGCCATAGCTATTGATGTAAGCACGTAAGTTATTTTAAAGTCATTTTTTTATAGTTAGAAACATGAGTGCGCTATGGGGTCTCCAGTTTGTCCCATTGTTGACAACCTGTACATGGAGGAGTTATGTACAGTATTTGCTAAGAATTTTCTATGTGAATGATTGAGCACGCTTCATGGTATAACTTACTCAGTTTCTGCCACTTCTTGTAAAGGACTGCTTGCATGCTCAGGTTCCCATATCTGAAGTAAGACACATAATACATGTCACATAAGTTAGTGCTGTGCAAAGACTATACTTTTTTTTTTTTTTTACATTTATTGAGATTAATCGCATTGTAATGCACAAGAAGAAATTATGTCTGAAACACGTTCACAGCCTTTTTAAAGTTAATGTTTCAATACATTTTCTAAAAAGGTACTTTTTTAACAGCAGTCTTTCTTAATAGCAATTGAAGTATTTGTACAAACTTAAGCATGATTTGTAATTTTAGCAATCTTGTGTTTTTAATCACTTCAAAAAATAAATACTCAGTCTCAGGAGCTTCAAAAACTTTCCGGTAAACACCACCTTCTTTTATTCGATCAACAAGCTGCTGCTGACTGCCATAAATGCTGATTTACATGAGGGAGCCACCTTTGTGAAAATAACCCATCCATTTTTCAACAGGGGTGGGGATCTCCATTGTGAACTATCACTGTACAATGATGTTGTTGCTACCATCACGCAGCCCTTTGTGAACAGCAAGCAGCCTGGGGCATAACAACTACCAGTAATTGTTAGGCTGATTAGCTTGATTTCATATGTGATAAGCTATTTCTTGCTCTTAGCAGTAAACAAGTCAGGGCCGGGTTTTATTGCAGGGTCTCTGACTAAAGACGTTTTTTGTATGAGAGATGGAATATTTCAACAAAAAACTATCTGCCATAACATAACATAACATGACTTGACCTTGTTAGATGAACAGTTTATATTCTGTAACAAGTGTTCATGTAGTAACCGAGCTGAGGCAAAAGGTGATGGTAAAACAACCAATAAAAAAACAGACCAAATATAATTGAAATTGTATTTACCAATGTATCAGCAAGATCAAAGTCCAACGGCCTTTTAATCACAATCTCCGGGTCCGAGTCGGAGTCAGACAACTCTTCAACTGCAAAACATGAAAACAAACAGAGCTAAATTAACTTATACCATGTGATAGTACTATTTTATGGAAACATTAGATTACATCCAAACGCAAAAATACAGCATTGGTGATAACTCTTGCCTCAGTTGATCCCAACAAGTCTGGATTTAAAGCACCCAGGAAGTAAATATACATTGGAGCTAATAAAAGTAACCTGTATGTGGTTGATTTATGCTAGTGATGCTTATTTTCACAAAATTCACAAAATACAAAAATGCTAGTTCTTTAAACTAAGGCAATGAATGTGTAACACCACAAACAACCATCGTAACTTACCGAAGTCACTTTTCAAGCAGATGTATAGAGTGATCCGTTGATATGGTTTGCCTGCTTCAGTTTTATAAGCCTCTAATGTAAAAGGTCTTTGTGTACCGGGGATATTAATGACCTCCTTTCCATCAGGGTACAGAAGGACGAAAGGGCCATCTCTGATCTCTTGGAAGAAGTCCTTCATTTTCACAACTGCCTGTTCTAGCAGGGTTTTGGCAGTGATGTCAGGGTCTGTTTGTATGGAAACCGTTTTTCCACGTTGTGGTTTAAAACCACCCTTCTTAATGGCCATCAAACCAACATTTATCTGAAAGGTGAAAGATTAAGAAGACTGAGTAATGTTTAAAAAGCTATGTCAAACTTTTCATTTTACATGTTGCTCTAAGATCCTAACAGACCAAGATTAATTGCAAATATTACTGAAAGCAGAATACTTTGACATACAGTATAAACTGCAGATTTGGATACATACACTTTCTAATATTTGTTTGTAAATTAGTCATCAAAACACTCCACATCCCAGGAATGAATTTAGCTAGTTAACAGCTGCTTATTCTCAGTTGGAGCCATAGAAAACTTACATTCACTTTTCTTTTTCCCTTTGACCCCAGTCTCCCTAAACAATAAGTTTTCCGATCCTCCTTTTTACATTCCCGTTGTTCTTTGAAGTTGCCAAACGCTGGAGTCGGGAAGAGTGGGGTCGTCTGTTGTGCTGAAGTGAAGCAAAGGAAACATTTACAAACATTTACAATAATGTATTACAGTGCTGCACATTGCAGACAAATACATCCATGCAAGATGACATACTTCATACAACTAGAACAATACAGATTGGAGCCGAGTGGAGGATCACTTTACCGCAGTGATTTACTTGCCTAGAAAATAGCGCTCTACAAAGCGACATAAATCCTGATGCACATTAACTATTTTCATTCAGTCAACAGGTTAGTCTCACTGAGCCTCAAGGACTCATTTAAGTGTCCTTGGGTGTCCTGAAAGGCACTTTTAAATAAAATGATTATTATATATTATTTACAGGAGCGACATGTTTTTAACAAAGACAACAGTGGACAATCAGAAAAGAAAGCAGATAAATTCAATAAAATAATTGGAAGAAAATGTTATTTAAAAAGCGAAACAAAAACAGTTACATTATAGAGACTGCAAAATAATAAAAACAGGAACATGTCTGCGTTTTTTCACTTACTCGAAGTCTGTGGAGTCTCCTCCTTTTCAAGTTTCTGCTTCTTGCCACAGTTGCAGCAACAGTTCTTGTGATCCATAGTGGTGTGAATCTCTTGTCTTCTTCTCTTGCCCGAACTGTAAAACTGAGATCTGCAGTACCTTTCATGTTTACTAAATCTTGCAACGGGCAGTATAACTTCCGGTTCAAAAGGCAAATGCCCCCTCGTCCAATCAAATGTCTCATGTTCCCCAGTTGTCCCACCCCACCACTTCCGGAGGTGTGTTTTTTTTAAGAACTTTATTTAAACAAAATTAGTATACATCCCAACTACAGAATGAACAAACAACCAGGGGTGATAAATAGATAACAACATGCAAAGATGTACATTTTGAAACTGTCCTTAGAGCCTTTTCATTTATAGTCTGTTATTGATTTGATATACAGTTCCATATATTTAATGAAAAGAGAGAAATACAGTGTTTTATTAGCAAATTTACATTTGTGAATATAAAATTTAGCAAAGAGGATTAACAGGCTTATTTAAAATAAACGTTTAGCATCCTTTCTATGGAATTTAAAGAAACAAAATAAAATATTTCCCCAGCATTAGGACATTTTCTTTAAAATATGGTCATTAATAAACCTGCTAAAATTTGACCAGAACCTATGTGCAAAGGGACAGAGCCAAAATAGATGTGTCACTGTTTCTGGATGGCCCTCACAGAAGCTGCAACTAGTGTTTATGTCTCTTTTAAATTTGACCATATGACTGCTTAGCAGGCTAAATTTTATGTAGAATTTTGAATGACACTTCCTTCACCTTGTTTACAATTAAATATTTATGGGGGATCATCCAAACTGTTTCCCAGTGAATATCTGGTATATAACGGCTCCAGTAAAATTTTATAAATGGACGAGAAACAGTAATTTCTTGGAACAACCTGCATATTCTCTTATTGCTCTTCCCAGTCTCCAGTGAAAAACAGATTTTCCCCACAGATGACTCGGCTGGATCAGGGACAGTGAGTGGAACAGACAGAGTATCATTTGTGTTTTTAAACAACATTAAGATGCCCAAAATATAGCATAAACCACGATGGAGAATTCCTGGAGACTAACTGGAAAATTATATACAGTATTGAGCAGAATACTTGATTAACTGTCCTTCCTTATTAACCAGCTTAGCCACCAGAAGGATCCCATTTTCAACCCAAGTTTCAAGATATAGTGATTTATTTTTAAATAAAATATCTCTGTTGTTCCAGATGAGGTATTTGTGAGGTGAGAAGTTGTGTTTATATATGAGCGTCCACGCCAAGAGCACCTGCTTATGGAAATATGAGAGTTTTACCTGGTACAGTACAGTATAAGGTTCCAGATAGAGGTTGGATTCTTAACGAAGTGTTAAGCACATTTACTTTTGAATGTGTTATTAAAGGTAGTGAAATCCAGAAACTTCAGTCCACCTGATTCTTAATTATTCATGCTAACTGTTTGTTTTATATTGTGTACGATTTTTCACGTTAAGAATCATACGATCAATATCTTTACAAAATTTGTTGTCGGGGAGAGCAGCATATATCAATCTAGATAATCCTTCAGCTTTGGTAATCAACACTCTTCCTTTTAGAAAGAAGTGAAGCCACTGGTTTAGTTTATTTTTGGTTTTCTGTATAACTGGTGTACAATTAGAGGAACATCTTAAGTTTTGGTCTTTAGCGTTTAAATTCACAAATAAGTAACTTCATGTTTAACAGGGATGTTGTAAACAACATTAGCAGGAATCCTTAATTGCTAGCAATTCACATTTTTTTAAATTTGAAAATAAACCGGAGGCCATGAAAAAGTTATTAATCACCTATAAGGCAAGAGGGATGTGGTTTGCATTCCTTAAAAATATTGTGGTGTCATCAGCCAGCTGGCTGGTTATGATCTCTTTATTAGCTATGCTGATTCCATGTACAGAACTATTGGAGACATGAGTTGAAAGGATTTGAGAGCAAAGAAAGAATAAATATGGAGAAATGTGACATCCTTGTTGAATGCCACATTTTAGGTCAAATATAGGGGTGGTGCGGTTTGGCAATTTAATTGCACTATTAGGGACTCAGAGTAGAGCCGCTGCTTCTCCACATCGAGAGGAGCCAGTTGAGGTGGCTCGGGCATCGGGTTAGGATGCCTCCTGGACGCCTCCCTGGTGAGGTACTGTTTGTCGCGGTAACGAATCTTGATCTTCAGTTTCTCGCGGTCCATGTTTGTTTTTCTTGTGTGGTGTTTTACGCCATTTTTGTTTTGGTAAAGGCTGTCCTAAAACATGGCGGCTGTTACCCAGTATGCATTGCATCGTGACGTCTGTTCCTAAGCTCTATAAAGATATCAAGTGTGTGTTGCAGTAGTAAAATTAATTTTACTTTGTATATTTCACGTTCTTGCGCTGTGGCTTCAGCTGTAGCTTCCTCGTTCGAGCCGACACAAACAGCCTGCTCTCAGTCTGTCCCTCTGATGATGGATGGTTTCGCTTAGGGACCATCAACAACTGACCTTATTTTAATCTTGCTGCAATAAATACATTTATAGTCTGTGTGTAACATCCATCCATCCATCCATGAATTATTTGTAATTAATATTGGCTCTCTCTAGCTGTGTTTCCATCCATTTTCATTTCGTATTTTGAGCTACCTCGCAAATATGTAAATACAAATTAATGCAGATCAGAAGTGTTTCCATCTACTGGCTTGAAGCGCTTCTTCCAAGCCGCGTACAGCGTCATTACGTCAGACGTCAGCGTCATTACGTCAGACGTCAGCACTGCGCATGTCTACAGTAAACAGGAAGTAGCGGTTGAAAACAGAACCCGGCCACACATCTCGTCAAAATCGAGAGAATATTTCAGGTACGTGTTGCTATCGGGCGAGTTGTATTTATTCTGTCATGCCAACTAGTTTTAGCGATGTTACATGTTGTCCGGAGCGGAAACAGCTGAACGTCACGTGACGTGAATGTTCGCTACGTCAGAAATGAGTCGGAAAATGTGTTTCCATCTGTCGTTTAGCGCATCTCAAATCCCAAAAACCACCTCAAGCGAGCGTATAAACTTTTTAGCGTATTTCAGGAAGTAACCTCGCATTTTGCCGTTTCCATTAAGCTTTTCTGCTGCGAGATTTCAAAATGCGCAGCTAGAAACCTTGATGGAAACACGGCTTCTGTGTCTGAGGAATTTTAAGAATTTAGTTTCTCTTCACACCTCAGTCAAATCATTGAAGTCCCACTTGGCTTCTCACATTCAAAGTTCTGAAATTCAGGTTGTCTCTATAATAAATAAATAAATATCACATTTTTGTCATCTGTGTATGTTTCCCATACTTGACAGACGAAATTGGTCTCTGCATTTAACCCAACCACCACCAGGTAGTGAGTATCTCCCGACTCTATCAGTATATAATTTTTGTATATTTCCTGGTAATACTGTGTTTCTAACTTTATACATAAACTGTGCAGCAGTTTGAAACACTATCAAATATTGGAATAGCAGAAAATTAGAATCAATAAAAAATACACAGGTTGCCGAGGGGATAATCAGAATCTCACAGTCTTTGTAACATTATGTAATCATGGTGCTGATTATGAGTTACATACTTAGTGGAAAGAGATGACAGCTAATGTGTGTCTGATAGATGGGACAGAGAATTAAGAGAGTTGGACACAAATTGAAAACAGGAAATGTCACTGTGTAGAGAAATCTGTCTATAAATGTTGGAAGAAACTTGACAGCGTTGTACAGAGGGTCCCTCAATGTCGTGCAAAATATACATATTTATTACAATTTTCATCTTGTTCCCGCATTTAGAAGTCTGTATAAATAAAGATGTTTAATTCTGACATAAACGTGTGTTCTTTCTGAGCAAAAGATCCGGTACAGTATTTTGTTTATTTGATATACTGTCTACATATCATTAATCTTGCATAACTGTGGTGTGATGCTGAGAGTTAGTGCTGCAGCAGGTTGTTGCAGAGTGTGAAGTTGCCCAGATCACTTGATGACTGTTCTAATGCAACCTACACTCAGCTGTGTTATGTGATGGAATTGTTATATCGTCAGCTCAGCTAGCATGAATGTTCACTTCAGTCACAGTGTTCAGCCTGACACTAGTGCTTATATTTATCACTGTATGTTTATGTTTGACTTTTAATTGAGTGAACACAGCACTACAGGTTGGGTTGTCTTGTTCTTTTTTTGTTTTTGTTTTTGTTTAGATTTTGTGATTTTATTGAGATGTTGTATGGTCTGGAGTCAGTGTCATTGACAAAAAGACAGGAGAAAGAACTGAAAGTAGCAGAAATGAAGATGCTGAGGTTCTCTTTAGGAGTGACAAGGATGGATAAGATCAAGAATAAGATCATCAGAGGTACAGCACATGTTGAACAACTGGGAGATAAAGTTAGGGAGGACACACTGAGATGGTTTGGACATGTCCAGAGGAGGGACAGTGGGTATATTGGTAGAAGGATGTTAGAAATGCAGCTGCCAGGAAAAAGACACAGAGGGAGGCCAGAGGAGATAAATGGATGCAGTTAGAGAGGACATGAAGGTAGTTGGAGTGAGGACAGACTCGCTGTGGCGACCCCTGAAAAGGGAAAAGGGAAAAGCCGAAAGAAGAAGAAGTTTCTTCACAGCACTGTATTAGGAGTGGTCACAGAGCCGCTGTTCAACTTGAAGCAAATAAAATGTTTGTTGAAAAAAATATGCCCCCTTGAAAAAATAGAATGCCCCCCCTTTGAATTGTTTCTGCAGCCGGGTCTGAACCAGCTGCTCACATGAGCAAGGAGGACCATCAGCCTGACGATGGATCGGGTCCAGAGGACCAGACTTAGATTTTTTAGATTTTTCTACCTGGATTATTGAGCATGCATCAGAGTACACTTCATTCACTGCTTGTTTCACAGTTTCGATAACACAACTAAAAACTTTTCAAAGATTAACTTTGCAGATGATACAGTGGTGGTTGGATGCATCCCAAACAATGATGAGTCCAGCTACAGACAGGAGGTGGAACATCTGGAGAGCTGGTGCAGGAAGAACATTCTTCACATCAATGTGAAGAAGATGAAGGAGATGGTCGTGGACGTCAGATAAAATAAACACACCTACCACCCCCCCCCCCGAACATAGGAGAACGTGTTGGAAGTGGTCTCCAGCTGCAAGTACTTCAAGGGTATGCACCTGAATGACAGCCTCAGCTTGAGCAACACCACCAGCCTGATCAAGAAAGCTCATCAGAGAGTCTATTTCCTCAGGCGGCTGAGACGAGCTCGTCTGGGAAGCTCAGTCATCATCACCTACTTCTACAGGTGTGCAATGGAGAGCATCCTATGCTCGAGCATCAACGTGTGGCATGGAAGGTGCACAGCTGCAGAAAGGAAAGCTCTGCAGAGAGTGGTGAACAGACATCTGCATCTCCAGATGCAAGAAGAGGGACACCTGCATCAACCCACTCATCCAACACACACACTTTTTGCCCCATTCCCCTCAGACAGAAGAATGAGTTGCATTACGTGCAGAACCGTTAGGCTGAGGAACAGCTTCAACCCTGAGTCTGTAAAACTCATTAACCTGTAACCCCAATTTTTCAAAATACAAATACCCATAATTCATAGGGAAAACGTAGGACAGACACGAATCTCACAAAATGCATTCAGGGGGTTATGGAGAACAACATCTGTGAGTTTGGTGGTCCTATCACTGCGTTTAGTTGGAAATCCTAACCCCAATTTGTCAAAATACAAATACCCATAATTCATAGGGAGAACGTAGGACAGACAGGAATCTCACAAAATGCAGTCAGGGAGTTATGGAGAACAAGATCTGTGAGTTTGGTGGTCCTATCACTGCATTTAG
>JBBPBX010099998.1:0-12438 GCA_038048925.1 Garcialebias charrua | reverse complement strand
TTTTCAGTTTGGCAATGTGGTGCAGTCTTAATTTATGGAACACAGAAACGACAAGGGACATCAACACATAGTGATGATTGTCTATTCCACACTGTGTTTCCTGAATGTGCTCACCCAGACAGAACACATCCTCAGCACCAACATCAGCCCGTACAAACTGATCAATATAGGACAAACTGACAGCTTGCCTGGACACAGACTGGCGGATGAAACGTTCAGCTGACCTGACTACCCTCAAAGTCCCTGCAGATGGTATCATTAGACCCCCTTTGTTTCTTAGTTTAAGTAAGTGGTAGCTCTGGTCAAAAGATGTAGGTACAGCATCAGATACCAAGCTACCACGGCATACGTCACACACAAGCTTCTTTAAGATTTTCCGGACCACAAACCCCGAGATGTAGACAATTGCATTGTCAACAAGACCACCGAAGCGTGTTGGCAGATAAGTGTGGTCACGCACAATTGCACAAGTATTTGCAAATGGCGATGGCAGCTCTTCGGTTACTTCTGCTGTGGGAGAAGATGACAGTTCGAGAGCAGACAGAAACACAGTTGCATCCTGTACTGCCACATTTCCTGATCCACTTGGAGACACCCCACACCGCACCATCAGATGACGAAAAATGGCTTCAAACTGCCCAGCTGAAGGGTTATTGTTCCAGCCCCCTGAGAAAACATAAATAAACAGACTCAACACAGTCAGATTTCACCGAGTTAGAATTAATTTTATCCTAAAGAAGAAAAACTACCGTAATGATGTAAATAAAACACTGTAAACAATGCAGAGGATGTACTTCCTGCGACAGCTGAGGAAGGCCAAGCTGCCGGCCAAGCTGATGGTGCAGTTCTACACGGCCATCATCGAGTCCATCCTCAGCGCGTCCATCACAGTGTGGTACGCCGGGGCCACTGTCAGGGACAGACACAGACTGCAGCGCATTGTGCGCTCTGCTGAGAAGGTAATCGGCTGTAGTCTCCCATCTCTCCATGACCTGTACGTCTCCAGGACTGTGAGGCGAGCAGGTCGGATCACAGCTGACCCTTCTCACCCTGCATACGGTCTGTTCGAACCACTCCCCTCAGGCAGGAGGCTTCGGTCAATTGGGACCAGAACCTCCCGCCATAAAAACAGTTTCTTCCCCTCTGCTGTCAGACTTTTGAACACTCATAACCATGTTACCCCATAACTTGCCTTGGTCGCTGTATTTTGTATTTTGATTGGGAATCACTGTATCACTGTATTTTGATTGCACCACTCTAATTGCACTGTTTCTTAGTAGGTTTTGTTCACTGAATATTGTATTGATTTTATTGATGTTTTTATGGTTTGTTTTTTATGTTTATGTTTCTATATTTTATGCACCGTTATGCCGAAGCAAATTCCTAGTCTGTGAATCCTGTTCATTGACAATGGCGATAATAAACAGAATCTGAATCTGAATCTGAATGTGACATACATGCATGCATACAAACAAACCAAAGTGAAAAAAAGAAAGAAATGACCACCTGATGCCCTGATGGAATTGAAGAGTAGTTCCAAGTGATCTTGGCTAAAGCGATAGGTGCAGATGTACTGCTGTTGCTGAAGCTGTTCAGGAATCATCAACATCAGCGTGTCAATGTTGATGATGAATCCCACCACAGATAGGTACCTTCACAAGAAATTGTTTTGTCTGTGTTATCATGACAAAAATAACTTCAAGAAACCACTAAATGATTTTCACACTTAGAAATGTGAAAGCAACAAGTAACAATGGTGAAACAAAATTTAAAAAACTGAAAATTGTTGTACATACCTTAATAATGCCTGAAAAATGGAGAGAGCTTCTTGAGCCTTCTTTGATGTCTCTGTTGTTCTGGTAGAAACAGGCTAAAGTAAAAGATAATTTTTAGTCACATTACAAAACAAATAAACTCCTTCACATTCAGAAAAAGTGCAATAGCACAGCATTCATTTATCTTCCAAACTATTTTAACATAAATACCTTTTGGAGGTGAGCAGGGAAACTAAAGACAGAAGGAACAGCTCCATCTTTGAGCCGCACTGTCTGACCCGTTCTGTCAAAGTCTTCAGGTTTGAAATGCTTGCTGCAGAGTGCTGAAGATGAACTGGCTGAAAACCCTTCCCTCCTCAGCGCAACTTCCCAGTTTCTCTTCCTAACACTATCTTTAGGAAACCTATAAAGAAGAACAAAAGCTAAATACACAGCAACAACAAACTAACAAAATGCTTGACTGAGCCAATTCATTTGTTATTTTATCTTCTGAATAAGGGATACAGTATTGGTAATACTGTAGTACCATAAAATCTTTCTTACAGTTTTAAACCTTTAACAGTTCAATTTTGACTGGATATATTAACTCAGTTGTTAAATTACAATTTTATTATTATTATTAATAATAATCCTCAAAGGAAAATTGCATTTTCTAGTACAGCCATCCATTATGAGAATTCCTACAAAAATAAGTTTTGTGTTAGTGTTAAAATGAGGACTGTTTTGAAGTTAACTGTTATAATTTTTTCAAGAATTAAACATAAATAAGTTAGCTCACATGTTATCTGTACGAGCAGTACAACAGAGAGAAACTGGCTGCTGTTTGATCAAGCTGATCAAAACAGATCTTGATACAGATCTTGATTATCGTAATATTATGACTTAATCGTTTTAATTTGACTTTCTTGACATTATTCTCGTAATTATCAATATATGTGTATATATTGTTGTTTAATACTGTGTGCAGACTAAAGTAAATACCATCTAAGTAACTGTATCAATGAAATCTGAGGAGCGGGAAACCATAACCATAGTATTTTCGTTGACTAGTTTACGGTTCCAAAACAATGTTATAATTGTGAAAATCGTCCAGACTATAGCTTAAATACAATCTAGAGAAAGTGTTATGCCTTACCTGTGAAAGGTAATTCCTTCTGATTTTGATTTGACATCTAAACGGTTACAGCAATTCCAAGCCGCACAACTACGAGGCATTTTGTTTTCTCCCGTCTCTACCATGCCTCCTCCAATATGGCGGCGACGTGGTTACGCCGTTCAGCTTCCGATGGGGTATCTAGTGTTTAATATCTATGACTCGGGCTACCAACAGAGAAAACAGGAAGTGACACAATACATCTCACCACGAACGTGCAACGTCAGGAAGGAGGATTTTTATTTTTATATACTGTATAGAGTAAATGTTTCTGTTCAGTGCCCTGAGATGACTTCTGTTGTAACTTGGTGCTTTATAAATGAATTAAATTCAGTTGAATTGAAAACTGAAAATATTCTGTGCTCTGCCACACAATCAAAAGGGAGACGATAAAGATCGATGCAATTAAAACACAATTTTTTTCTTTCAACTTTACTGCATTACTGATAATAATTCAATCAGTTATAAAACAAGAAACATGACCCTTCATTTTCCGCTTTTCAGCCACCAAATTTTCAGCTTCACTTTTCCAATCTCAGAACAGATGGACAGTATCCCAGAAGGTTTTAGGAAAGGTGTGTTCTCAGTACCTGCCAAGCTGTGATCACCTCAAGCTGCAACTTTCAAACCATCTTTGAATTAATCAAATAATTAAAGTGAAATATGATTTTTTTTACAGCAACAATAATCAGTACAGTATTTTCCTTTGTCTGTCTGCAGAACTCCCACAGCATATCTGGAAGGAGGAAAATATTCTCAATGAGCAGCAGCTCTGTAACCAGGAGATGACCATCAGTTTGGACCAAGAAGAACCAGAACCTCCAAAAATAAAAGAGGACCATGAAGCACCAGAATCTTCACAGATGATGAAGTACTATGAGGATCCCAATTTTCCACACATTCAAGAGAAACTGGGGGCACCAGAACCTCCCAAGGATGAACCAGAATTTCTAGAGATAAAAGAGGAGCCGGAGACTGAAACCTGTATGGTAACTCCTGTTTTTAAAGAAAGAAACCAGTGGGAACTGGAACCAAACTCCAGCGACCAACTCCTTTCACAAAACTCTTGTGAAGTGGAGAACCAAGATGAGGAAAGAAGCATGAATGTAGAGCCAGGATCCTGCAGAGATGATGAGCCGAAACAAAATGAGACAAATCCACAAACAGGAGGTTATGGTGACAATGTGGACCGTCCAAATGTAAACATAGACAAAAAAACGCGTTTGTTTATGACTTGTGGAAAGAAATTCAAAGAGAAACGTAATTTAAGAGTTCACATGAGAAATCAAACAGGTGAGAGGCCTTTCTTATGTCAAGCTTGTGGAAAAAATTTCAACTACAAAAATGTTTTGATTGTTCACATGAGAACTCACACAGGTGAGAAGCCTTTCTCATGTCAGACTTGTGGAAAAGGTTTTCATGACAACGGTAATTTAATCAGACACATGAAAACTCACACAGGTGAGAGCCTTTCTTCATGTCAAGCTTGTGGAAAAAATTTCAACTACAAAAATGTTTTGATTGTTCACATGAGAACTCACACAGGTGAGAAGCCTTTCTCATGTCAGACTTGTGGAAAAGGTTTTCATGACAACGGTAATTTAATCAGACACATGAAAACTCACACAGGTGAGAAGCCTTTTTCATGTGAGACCTGTGGAAAAAGTTACGCTGAAAAACAATATTTAAAATACCACATGAGAACTCACACAGGTGAGAAGCCTTTCTCATGTCAGACCTGCGGAAAAAGTTTTTATCAGAAATGTGCTTTAAGCACACACATAAAAACTCACACAGGTGAAAAGCCTTTCTCATGTCAGACCTGTGGAAAAGGTTTTCATGACAACTGTAATTTAATCAGACACATGAGAACTCACACAGGTGAGAAGCCTTTTTCATGTGAGACCTGTGGAAAAAGTTACGCTACAAAACAATATTTAAAATACCACATGAGAACTCACACAGGTGAGAAGCCTTTCTCATGTCAGACCTGCGGAAAAAGTTTTAATCAGAATTGTGATTTAAAATCCCACATGAGAACTCACACAGGTGAGAAGCCTTTCTCATGTCAGACCTGCGGAAAAAGGTTTTATCAGAAATGTGATTTAAAATCCCACATGAGAACTCACACAGGTGAGAAGCCTTTCTCATGTCAGACCTGTGGAAAAAGATACCGTGATAGAAAAAGTTTCAAAAAACACATCACAACTCACATGGAATAAACGCCTTTTTTCTGATGTTTACTAAATGTAAAACAACAACAACCTGATGCTGAAGTTCTGAGGTATACAGTTCCATGTTAAAGTCCACATTATGCTTTTTTCTTGAACCACGACTGTTTTGTTCAGAACGTTTGAGTTGTTTTTGACTGTAAAAACAAACAAAAAAAAATTCAGATGTTGGTCTGAACATGTTTCTTTGTATGTCAGGAATCTTCTTGTTTCTCCAAACTGAGATCACTTTGTCTGCTCGGGAGTGTTCAGAAAATATCAAACTGATTTTATAAGTAATAATTTTCATTTGAGAAACCACTTTGACAAATCAAATGCCATATTAACTTTCTTTTGTTTTTGTAACTGTAACAATATAGGAGTTATTAGTCAGTTTACTGACTTACCTATAGTTTAGACGTGCAGGTATGAGCAGACTTTTATCTGCACAAACTTGCCACCAAGTTCACGGGGTCTCAACTTTTTCAGAATAAATCAACAAATCTAACGATGTGATTAGCCAGTAATGTAACACTCACGCTTAGACTTCAATTTATGTTGGTCTACCAAAAAAATAGACCTTTTATTGAAACTATCACAAGAATTACATTAAACATTTGTATCGATATTAGCTCTGATTTAATAACTACGTTGACAAGAATTCAAATTAAAACAAACAGACAATTAAAACTTAACTGTTGGCACATTACTTGACAGATTAATAGCTTATGAAAAATAAGAAATAGGAGGAAGGAGTTCTGGAGCTAAGTTAAGCTAAAGTTGTTTACTTTGAACCAGACTGGGTGACACCGTTTCCCCCACACGAGCAGACTGGCTGGGCTCCCGCACGTTCAAACACACCACGGCTCGTTACCTGTTGGAGGTTCGTCTCTTGGAGACAAGAGTGGAGAAGTTTGTGGACACACACGTGGATGGGTTTGTCCAGTGGCCGTCCAGTTTGACTTCAGCGTGTGTGGCTGATTCACGATACGAGGAACTCGCCTCCCTCGGCAGGAAACAACGGTCAGGCGCACAGGCTGGCTTTCAAAATAAAACTTTAGAAAACAAATTCTTCCAGAAGATGAGTGAGTGAATTACAGTAAGCTTTACTGTAACTCCAGCTGAGACGTGGGTCGTTGACACATGACCGGACGTCTCCAGCTTTTCCCAAAGGAGAGCAACCAGTTGGCAGTTAGTTGTCTTCCAAAAACTAACTTCCAAATAGGAAGTGCCCATTATATAGGGGAGGTGGGGTCTGACCCACCTTCTTAATGGCTACAGGCTGGTTTCACAAAATAAAAGATGGAAGTTTAATTTCATAGGTAGAAAGTCTCTTGACGGACAACAGGAAAACTGTTTACATAACTCGGCCAGATGGCCTGCCTGTTAGCACAGAAAATGTTATGTCTAACTTCATAGACAACACAAAAGAAGCTGCAAGAGAACAGCTCTTACCCTGACTTCTGCCTTAGCGACAGAGTCTTGCTTGCTTTGCAGAAATAAAACCAGTAGAAGGCCAAAGCTCATGAAAGTAACAGATCATCATTAAAAATGACAAAAATATACTGTAGATCAATTCTGAATTAACACACATTAAAGAGAAAGTTCAATCTGATTAATTAGTGTCCATTAATTCATAATAATTGTTAAAATATATAAGTGTCCATCTGTCTCCTTGAGAGCTTCAAGAAGGTGTAACACTTAGAGTTTCAGAGAGATGTGGAGAGGTGTACTTGAAGGTCAAGACAGAGGCCTATATCACTACAGTCCCCCTTTTTGGAAGTCATCGCCTGTCCTTGGGGATGAGTTCCAACACGAAACAATACCACCGAATGTCTCTGACCTTTATGTAATCCAGCAAGTGGAAAAAATTTTTTTTCAAAAATATACTCCCATAATGTTTTTGGAAATTCCATACTGTTCGTAGGTAATCCCATTGCGGCAAGCTTTTAATCCTTTGGAAAACATAGTCTGTTAACCCATGGAGAACTGAGTCTGTGATCCCTTGGAAAACAAAGTCTTATAATCCACAACGGTAAATCCACAACGATGGGGGTTATTGATTTCATCAGCAAGAATGGTTTTTAATCAGCATGTAGAGGGGATCCCTCGATTGAAGCAGAGGAGGCGGGCCTTGGATGAAGGTTGAAGACCAACGTTGGATCAGCAGGTCCCCACATCGAAGGTTGCAGGCTGGATGGCTTCCAGTCGGTGCCACCCTGGTTCAATGTGTCATGCAATTATGTGGTTTTAGGTGGGCTTATGATTGGGATTCTACATTAAGCCTTACCTATATGCACCTGGTATGTAAGCTATCATGGATTAGATCAGCTAAAATTACCAATTAAGGGGTGGATCAATGCTGTAAAAATCAGATATAGGGATCTATACCTATAGAAATGTGGAGGGCTTCTGTAACGAATGCCTCTTCATTCAAACTAATCCTCCATTCATTAATTAGTTTAGGTTAAACTAAAATGAAAAAATGAAACTAGTTTGGTCTGAATGTCTGTTGTCTTTTAGACGAACGACGCAAGATTTGGTAATCCCTATGAATTTTGAAGTCTATGGCGAGACTCATCAAAATGAATAGATCTAGAATAGAAACGATCGAATCGGTTCTACCTAAATGATTGGGAGATCAGTGTAGATTATAGTACCTTAAGTAGTATTAATCTACTATGACTCATCAAAGATTGAGATCTTTAACAAAATGAACAGCATGTTGGCATAGTTAAAATCCATTTAAGTCTTCAACTTATCAACAATCAAAACCTCTATTGGCTGGGAGTGTTCAGAAAACAATAACAACTTCAATAACAACAAAAGTAGCAATCAAGCAACTAAAAACAACGTTTCACTACGTCAAACTCACTCTGGTCGTCAGACTCCAACGTCACACACAAGAAAAACAGTTCTTAGCTTTATAACCGATGTCAATTAAATCCTGCAGATTTAAACGGTTGTTAAGGTTAGTTTTTGTTGTGGGTTTTATGCTTAGCGTTTCTAAGTTCTAGTTGGAACGGTTTCTTTTCGCAACTAGAATAGTTTAAACTGTTTAAGCTTATTTACTATCCTGTGCTTGGACGACCTTCTTTTCCCATGAAGTCTGTGAGTTTCCGAGCTCTTTGTCGTTTGCGGGGTTAATGAAATCTTTGTCCTTGACATGGGCCTGGCCTAACATCACCCCCCTGTGGTCATGAGGGACCAAGCACACGGGTGTGGACGTCCGTCCATGGGCACGAGTTAGGATGCCAATGTTTAGTTTAAGCTGTTCGCGCAGTTTATGGGGAACCTTGTACAGGAACCTTATAGGTCTCGGCCAACGTATCTCTGTACGTTTACCTCTTTCTGCGTAATGCAGGTGTGTCACAACTGTCGGCGCCGTCGCAGGCGTGTCTCTGTCGTTGTGATGTATGTCATTCCACTTCATGAATGAAGAGGTGCTCTTTGAGTCTGTAAGAACTATGTCATCTCTGAGTAGTTCTAGATTCAAACGCTCTTGAACCAAGGTTTCATCGAACGCTTGGCTGATAACTGAATTACCTGTCCCAGAGGACAGCACAACGTTCTCGGTGCGTGATCCTTGGACCTCTACACCGTCCTCTACCTGTGGTAGGAAGTGTGAGTCCGCCCCCTTTTTGTTTAAGGAGGGGTCCTCAAAATCAGTAACAATGAAGTCCAAGTGACTGCCAGAGTGTTGTAGACTGTCACCTTGTGGGCTCAGATGTCCTTGAACCAAGACTTCACTGACCGCTTGGCTGTTTGCCGAATTACCTGTCCCACAGGACAGTACAGCGTCCTCGGTGTGTGATCCTTGGATCTGTACACCGTCTTCTACCTGTGGTAGGAAGTGTGAGTCTGCCCCCCTTCTGTTAGAGGAGGGGTCCTCAAAATCTGTAACAATGAAGTCCAAGTGACTGTCAGCGTGTAGTAGACTGTCACCTTGTGGGCTCAGATGTCCTTGAACCAAGACTTCACTGCAAGCTTGGCTGTATGCCGAATTATCTGTCCCACAGGACAGTACAGCGTCATCGGTGTGGGACCCTTGGATCACCACACCTCCCTCTACCGGTGGTAGGTAGTGTTCAGTGAGTGCTGAAGGTGTCAGCTCGCAGAGGAGGTCCTCGTGATGGGCCAGAGTCTGGTCCAATTGTTGAGTCTCCTCTGTCTCACCTGTATATGAAGGATCACTTACCGGGTTTGTGGTCTCGGTTGGGGAATCCCATGTGACCTCAGCGGTACCTGTTGTTAGACAGTCAGTGTCCTGACCTTGAGGAGGTACCACGATTGGCAGTGGACTGCTCACTGTGGTCCACATTGTCTGATTGCCATAATTTATAATCGCTTCAAAGCGATTTATAAAATCTTGGCCAACCACAAATGGAGTCTGGAGTGAGTCAAGTTCAGACACATATACCGGATGGTATAGTGACATTTCGCCAATCTGCATGTGAACCATGGCTATTAGGGTTGTACTCGTCTTTGCGAGGCCTTGTTGCTCACCATAAGTGTATTTCACAAAGGGTATTTGCCTGCCAACATCGTTAGCGGCGGTCCTTAGCTCCTCAAACAGTTCGGCTGACATGGTAGACACGTCTGAGCCGCTAACCAGGAGCGCTTCTTGCTCTAGGACCCCTTCCAATGTGAGTGGGAGGTAAGCTCTCTTAGCTTTACCCCTTCTTACAAAGTGACACAGAAACCGTTCAGGTTTTTCCACACGTGTCTGTGTACGTGTGACTCTGTCTGTGTAATCGTCGTCGCTGTCAGCATCATGATGGCTGTCTGCCTCATGACCTTCAGGATGTGGATTTTCAGCAATTTGCTTGCTGTCAGCATTTATGTCAGCGTTGACGTTGTTGTTGTCAACTGTGTGCACTGAGTTGTTGCAAAAGGCAGTGTTGCGCGTCGCTTCGTCAGGTGGAACAAGGTTGTTTGTGTTATCATCAAGGACAACGTTATACGTTGTGTCAGCTTGGTCAACCACTGTAACATTTAAATCATTTGACAAACAACTCACAACCTCAGTCACGTCCTCGCGCGGAGGCGCCGTTTCCATAATCTGGAGCATGTGTGACTCTTTGCATGTCTCAAACTGTGCAGTTCGAGGGGCAGGGGCAGGAGGGTCGCTTCTCGGGGGCACATGTCGGGACAGACCCTTTTCAAAGGGTCACGGTTCCCAGACATCAACTTCTCTCGAAGTTCACCCACTGTGAGACCTAGGTGAGAACTCTTTTGGTTCGATCTGAACCATCTTGGTTCATCTAGAGAGCGAACACCTGCCTTGTGTGGTTCTCTGCTCCTCTCAAGGTTTTCAACCTGAGGGGCAGGGGGTTCAGAACTCCTACAGCTCGTAGCACCATGCTGATGTATGTCATTATGAAAAACCTGTGACCTCTCGCACTTTGAAGGAGAGGGAACCTCTACTACTTCCTGCGAGTGGGATGTGACCTTTTGACCTGTACAAACCTCTGATGGTATCCTAGGTTGTATTTCGGCCTCAAAAACTGACGCAGCATATTGTCTTATCACTTCCATGGAATCTTTTTTGCAATCAACCTTGAAATGAACACATTTCATTTGAAAAGGCATAAGATTCATAATGAAAAGACGTTTAAACTCCATATTTTCCTCTAGTCCAGGAATAGTTTTGCCCCCGGAGTAGACCGAGATTAGCCTGTCGTAGAATGACAGGGGATTTTCCCACTTATCCTGATGGACGTTCCTAGCAGCTAAGTAATTAGCATACGATGAGGCAGATTCCCCCAAAATGCGGGGAGCACGGGCAGGAATCCCAAGGCCCCCATCCATCCATCTAGGATAGATAGGAGAGGAGCCCCCCTCAGGTGGTTCACCTGTTTGAACGTCCATCTGTGTACTGATTTTCTGCGAAAAACCAAGTAAAGTGGGTCTCATATCGCAGCCTGCAAATATGCACAGTGTATGAGCTGCTCAGAAAACATCCAAGATGTTAAATGAAATAAGTCAGTGATGTTTAGTAATTTGTCGACCTGTCACAAGGTCAAACAAAAACGGCTGTCGTTGTGAGATTTTTTGTGAAAAACCAAGACAAAAGAAGCCTCATGTGTGATATTTTAAACTTGCAGTTTAAAATAAAAATAAAAACAGACAGTTTGTTTTGCACAGAATCAATGATAAAAGTGTCAAATTTTATCAACAACAGACATGTCTGTATTAAATCTGTGTAACTGTCCTGCCATCAACATTTGATTATATGTGAAAATCAAATTAAAGTGTGCTGTGAGTACAATATTCTCAAAATGTTTCCCGTTTAAAACAGGAACAGTTAACATGTACACATTACAGGAAGACTGCGTCTTCTAATGTAACCAGCAGGGGTCACAGCGCTGGAAGTGAGTTTATCACAGCGACTGTAATTTCTCTATCTGACCGCTATAGAGGCGCTGTTATCACCAGTGAGCGCAGCCGTAGCTTTCAGCCCACACAGACATCCAACACGGATGAAAAGCATCAATCAGACAGATCTAAAGCGTAACGTGATAAGCTCTAGAACCCAGGCTCACAAAAACGAAATCATGTGAGCAAAATCGGTTGAACTGTGAAACCTTTTAAACTGCGTTTAAAAGAAATAAGGTCGGTCCTCATAAAACCGGCAAAATCGGTGTCACGTGACCTGGTCACATGGCGATCGGCAGTTTTTCAGAGCAACCGGCTCTGTCCACCCACTAAAATCTCAAAAACACCGCGATTAAACAGTCTTTTCAAAGACAGTAATGGACAAACAAGCACGGAAACTCGTCTGAGACAAGTAGCAAGTGAAATTTGACGAGGAGCGGGGCTTCACCCACTGCGCATGCGTCAACACATACAGCGTAATCGACCAATCACAGCGAAGACAGAACTGTAGTTCTAAAACCCAAGTGTTCATGGGAAATTGTGTCTTCCAAACCTAACGCCACCCACTAGTGACGTGCCGTTCGAGCGGTGTGTTCACGGACCTGCGGTCGGTCGAACACTAGCGAGGAACGGACTTTTTAACGTTCTAAAACAGTCATAAATATCGCAAAACACCGCGGTTAAGCCAGTCTTCGACGATATCACGCGCATAGAACTCAAACAACACAGATAAACCGTCACAAATGTGTACAAAAATGAATCTGACAATCAGAGTCTACAGAAACCAACGTTATTGAACGCGACACACAATGGACCAATCACAGCGTTTTAAGCAGCCATCTTGTCCCGGTACCGTTTAGCATTATAGCTCGATCCAAAGTACTGGACTCTCTTTCACAAAATAAACGACTTTTACACCGCA
>JBBPBX010099997.1:0-12438 GCA_038048925.1 Garcialebias charrua | reverse complement strand
TTGTGGTTTTTTGACCTGGACCAGGTCTAATGTGGTCCAGTAGCCTAAAAATGATGAAAAACAAACTTTGTGGAAGTTTCACAAATCAGCAAAACGTTTCACAAAGCTCAAACTTAGTTTTATATATTCTTTTATTAGTCTAGATTAATATAGTCCTGGTTTGAAGAGTCTAGGTCTTGTGGTTTCTGAGCTAGACCGGGTCAAATACGGTACAGTAGACTAAAAATGATGAAAAACTAACTTTGGTCAAGTTTCACAAATCAGAAAAACGTTTCACAAAGCTCAAACTTAGTTTTATATATTCTTCTATTAGTCTAGATTAATATAGTCCTGGTTTGAAGAGTCTAGGTGTTGTAGTTTTTGAGCTAGAGTAGATTAAACCCGCTCAAGGTACTGAAAAATTAGTTGTACTGTCCCTTTAGTCATTTGCCGAATCGGAAGCTAACTTCAGCTTCGTGAGCTAAATCCAGACGTAGCTTCTCATCAGAAGGAAACTCGGTATCTTGTAGCTTCCTTTGTTTCTCTGCTGTAAACCTTGGAGGGTGTCACGGGCAGAGGTGTAAACTCTGCTTCCATCCCCTCATCAACATCTGGGCTAATATAATCATGCATGCTGGCAGCGGTCGAACTTTTAGATCCAGCTAGCTTGTTGTTAGCTACGCTAGCGGTGGATAGTTTGCTGGACTCGTGTTTTCTTCTTTCTGCACCTTCACATCACTCTACAGTGTCTATACACTTATTATGGTACCTTGTCAGCAGAATGTCTCCTTGTAGCAAACAACTCCCTTTAATATATGAAAATGTGTCGGTTGAATATCAAAGCTCCCAAACTGAGTCCGTTTAGAGCGCCGCCATCTTGATCACGAAGGAAAACAAAGAGGCCGAGCTGGTGACGTCATGTCCACATATTTACCAGCAGCCACCACCAGGGGGCGTCGTCACTACACAACCAAAAGGAACCTGGATCACATGGAAAATAGGATCTAAACAGTTTCCACAAAGATTAAAAGAAACATTTCTAATAACTACTAGATAAACTTTTCTGCAAAACAAGAAAAATATTATAAAGATGGTGCATTTTGATTAAATTCATTAAACAACAACCCTGTTACACAACATTAGTGGTTTGCAAAGCAACAATTTGGTGAATTACCACCACAAACTGGTGAAGAGGTGGACTGAAGCAATGCAAACAAACAAACAATTACAAATTAATTAATTTATGAATTAACTGATAACTAACAATGCTTTCAAACAAACAATCTGTTTCAGATATTGTATTAAAACCTGAGCACCATTATCTTTTGAATTGTGCAATAATTCAACTGTATCAAATCTTTCTTTGATTTCAGTGAGACTGTTCATCAGTTGACTTCTTTCATGTCTGTATTTCTGTCAGTTCAATAACTCATGTTCTATGGTCTCATCTTCTCCACAGTAGTCACATTTATGATGCTTCCCTGTTATGAATAATGTTCTGTTCAATCCTGTGTGTCCAAATCTGAGACGTGATGTGATGTTTCCTCCTCCTGTTTCTTTCAGATCTCCTCATTTCTCCTGTTTGTTGTTGAATTCTATAAAACCATCAACCTTTTCTTTCTTCTTCCTGTTGTTTTTCCATCTTTCACTCATTTTTTTTCCTTTTCAATGCTTTTTATTTCTGCTCGACTGAGTTTTATATCTATTTCATTTAATGAATCCTTATTATTGATTAATGTATTCTATAACTGTATTTGAATATTTTTTTAATTTCCTTTCTTTCCTAATAATTTCAGATCTACTACTTTGGGTCTGTGAGTATCCATGGATGTATGACTGGTTCTGGTTCTGTTGGGCTCACATTAAGTCAAAGTCAAAGTCAACTTTATTGTCAGATCTGCAATATGTACAGTGCAGGACATACACAGGACCGAAATTGCGTTTCTCTCAGTCCCTCGGTGCAACAGTAAACATCTAAACATTGAAACACTGAAACATATAATAATAGACATAAGCATAAAATAGTAAAACTAACACTGTCCTGAGTTTTTTTTGCATAGTGGTATAAAAAAAGAGTATAAAAAGTATAACTAAAATAAACTAAAGGTTTCTAGCATTGACATTTGCAAAGTGGCAAAGCAGCGTATGAGTCAATGTACACAGTATATGTATGAGGTAGTAGTTGATGTTGTTATAGAGGCAAAAAGTGGCATATGCAGTAAGGCACATTGGGCATCCCTAAATAAGACCGTTCAGAGCACACTGTATATGTACCAGCAGTGGTGTAGATATTAGAGTAGTGTAAATAAATGTAAACAGTAGTAATTACATGTAAGCAGTAGTAATAATATAATAATATAATATTATTGATGTGAATTTCTGTAGTTTTCTGACTTATGGTCCAACCAAAGTTTTTGAAATGGTTCTAGTCTTTTCCCAGTATGGTTTGAACACTTCTTGTGTTGGATGCTTCTGTTCAGGACCTTTTACATTTGTCCAGTAGTTTAGAGCCAACTGGTCCATTCTGGTGTTCAGTGCTGGTTCTCCCATTTCTACTAATCTTCATCCTGTATGTGTTGTTTAAAGGCACCTGTAATCATTCTTAATGTCTGATTTGAATGATGTTTCATTTTTCTAAAGTTGTATCTGAAGCTGAGTTATAAACAATACTTCTGTAGTCTAGTACTGGTTTATTTTGTACTTTATTGTAAATACAAAGCAGAACAACAATACAATATAATGACAGTCTCCAGAGGGTTACAAACATCGAGTCAAAGAATTAGAACAACATGTTACACAAAGAGATACATAAAGTACAAGTTTTATGGTTTCATGTTGGTGGACTGTCTAATAGTTTTAATATTTTGTTTGACCTCTTTCAAAAATGGAAATAAGTGGTTTTTGATTAGTGTAACAGCATTTGTGGATTTATCTAAATATATAATGAGATTAATGATATAAAATAGTTTTCTTTTAGCTGATGCATGTGAAGTCAAATAACATGTGTTCAAAGCAAAGGGACAGATGTGGTTCAATAGAAGTAGAAGTCAGGATGCAGAGATCTTCACATAGTTGAGGAGAGAAGGAGCAAGAGCAAAATAAGAGAAAACATCTTCAAGGTGACCTTCACAGAAAGAGCAAGTTACATTTACTGTACTTGCAGCTGTACACGTTGCACCGCCGTATAAGTCTCATCAGTCCAAAAATGTCTAATAAAGTGGAAAAAACATAAATAAGTCACATCTATTATGCGTCACCGTGGACCACCTGGAAACGTGGGCCGGTGTTGTGCCAAAAATCGATTGGCTGCCAAAAGGCGGCCGTGGGAGCGTGCACGGGAGGACTTTAACAAGAATTTAACAAGATTAACACTTAAAAACAATTATTTGTTTGTTTGAAATTATATCAAAGGTGTGTCTCAGTTGAACTTTTCCTTAATAAATGCTCTATATTGGTCTAATCAGCTGCATTTCAAAAATGGATCCAGATTCATTTGTTGTCCACTGTTGTCGTCACTCCTTGTTAAAATCAGGTCTCTCTTGTAAATGAGTCCCCGAGGCTCAATGGGATCAACCTGTATAAATAAAGGTTGAATGAAAAAGAGCTCATAAATAATAAAAAGAGCCCCGTGTTAAAGGTCCAGAGTGTTCTGACCCACAGGTTGTGGTCGGGTCATGTATGAACAATGTGTGTCAGTAAAATATCAGAATAAAAACCTTTCAGTCATTCAGCTGTTTGATTGGACAGTTGCTCTGCCGAAGTGCTCTTCAGCCCAGCAGTGTGTGTTTTCCTGCTTCTACAGCGCCTCCCAGAGGACAACAGAGTGAAGAGCTGGTGTCCAGGATGGACGAGTCTTCAGGGACTTGTCCAGCTCTTTTCCTGTGTTGACGCAGCCATGAAGCAAGGGTTGGAAATGCCGGATAATGATGGAGGAAAACACGACACACCATCAGTTGCATTTGGCCTGAGTGAGAAGATGCGCTCATCAGAGCAGCTGGCCTTTTATTAGCAGATTGCACCCTCCTGTGTAGGTCTCCGCCCACAACAGGATGTCAACAAGAACACAGAATAAAACTCAACACCCCCACTTGTTCTTATGTTGACATAATACAGAATACATTTACATACCAAAAACAAAACATGCAAATTTTCCCATTCTCATTTTAGTTACAGGTTTTGTTAGGATATCAGCAACCATTTCTGTTGTTGGACAATAAGAGAGAGTTATTTTTCTATCACTAAGTGCTGATCTAATAAAGTGATATCGAATGTCGATGTGTTTACATCTTTGGCGGTGGACCGGACTTTTAGTAAGAGCAATTGCACTTTGATTGTCCTCAAAAATGATCACAGGTGCATATTCACATCCAAAGTCCATTCCATTCACCAGATTCACAAGATACATACTTTCCTGTGCAGCAGCAGTCAAGGCAATGTATTCAGCTTCACATGTAGATAAAGAAACAGTGGATTGCTTTTTAGACTTCCAGGAAACAATGGGTCCAGTTTCAGATAAACTAAAACAGTAACCAGACACACTCCGTCTGTCCTTCTGATCTCCTGCCCAGTCTGCATCACAGTATGCCACAAGTTTAAGATTTACACTATTTTTCTTGAAGCATAATTCCTGATTTAGTGTACATTTCAGATACCTTAATACATGTTTTGCTGCAACCCAATGTTGTTCATTCGGTTTAGACAAATATTGTGATAACTTACTGACAATAAAACTTAAGTCTGGCCTAGTGCTCATCATTACATAGATCAAACTCCCCACTATTTCACGATACTTTTTATGATCAGCAGGTTGACCTTCATCGTCAAACTTCAGTTTACTTTCACATGGGGTTGACCTTGGTTTGCAGTCAGTCATACCAAATCTCTCTAAGATTTTCATGATATATCTTTTCTGGTTCATTTTTACTTGACCGTGGTTCTGTGTAAAATCAATTCCTAAAAAATGTTTAAGTTTTCCAAGATCTTTAATTTTAAACTTTGCAGCCAACATTTTCTTCACACTTTGTAGAATTTGGTCATTACTAGCTGCAATGATAAGGTCATCAACCCAAATAATCAAGATCACTTTCTCATGTTCATTTTCTTTACTGTAAACACAATGGTCAGCAGGGTTCTGTACAAAGTCATTTTCAATAAGAAAATCATGTAACATTCTATTCCAGTTTCTTCCTGACTGTTTCAGACCGTAAAGTGATTTATTTAGCTTACATACTAATTTCTCTCCTGTCTCTGTTATCACTTCAAATCCTTCCGGTTGTTCTAAAAATATCTCGCAATCGATAGGGGCATGTAAATATGCTGTTTTAACATCCATTTGATGCAATTCTAAGTCATATTGAGCAGCAAGCTGCATTAGAACACGCACAGAAGTCATATCTGCTGTTGGAGAAAAAGTCTCGTCATAATCAATAACAGCAACCTGAGGATTTTCTTTAATAGTAAATACCCATCTACCCCCCACTGCTTGTTTACCCTCTGGTAATGACGTTAGGATGTAAGTATTATTCTCTATTAAAGAGTCCATTTCTTCCTTCATAGCTTTAGCCCATAGTTCTGATTGTGGTGAGCTCATAGCTTCTTTCACTGATCTAGGCATGTCACATGCAATCCTATAACAATAGTCAATGTTCATGTTCACTTGATCATCTTCACATTTCATTTCATAATCCTGATAATACTTGGGAGGTCTCCTTTCTCTTGTAGGATAACGTGCACCAAGGTTACCTTCACTTTGATCCAAGTTTTCTTCTGTACCACAAGTCTCAGTTTTATTCTCTTGTGAGATAATTGTACTCAAATCTGGTTTTAATTGCGCACTTTCAACTTTCTTATTGAGTAAGATGTTCTCATCTAGGTCATCAGTTTGAGTGTCACATTCATTTGTACTTTTTGTGATAAATTTTACTAGTCTATTCTTAAGTACTCTTCCTGTATCTGGATAGAAAACAAGATATGCAGGACTATTTTTGTCATAACCAACAAAAATTCCCCTTTCACAACGTGGGTCCAATTTTTTCTTATCATATTTATATGCATAACATTCAGATCCAAAAGTTCTCATTTTAGACAGATCAGGTTTCTTTCCTGTTAACATATAATATGGAGTCTGCTCAACACGTCTGTTGTAACATCTGTTTCGGATAATTGCAGCCGTCTGAACTGCATAGGTCCATAAATTTTTAGGCAGATTACTCTCAATTAGCATGCATCTTGCCATTTCAAAGACAGTTCTCCATGTTCTCTCAGCTGTCCCATTCTGATGGGGAGAATAAGGAGCAGAAGTTTCATGTTTTATAGCATTTTGACTAAGCAATGATTGGAACTCTTTAGATGTAAACTCAGTTCCATTATCTGATCTTAAACACTTTATTTTCCCATAAGGTGCCACATCTGCTATAAACTTTTCTGTTCCTTTCACAGTATCACTCTTAGCTTTCAGAAAATAGGTAAATATAGCACCAGAATGCAGCAATATTTGGACATGACGTCACCAGCTCGGCCTCGTTTTCCTCCTTCGTGATGAGGAGGTGTTCAAGATGGCGGCGCTCTAAACGGACGCAATTTGGGAGCTCTGATATTCAACCGACACATTTTCATATATTAAAGGGAGTTGTTTGCTACAAGGAGACATTCTGCTGACAAGGTACCATAATAAGTGTATAGGACACTGTAGAGTGATGTGAAGGTGCAGAAAGAAGAAAACACGAGTCCAGCAAACTATCCACCGCTAGCGTAGCTAACAACAAGCTAGCTGGATCTAAAAGTTCGACCGCTGCCAGCATGCATGATTATATTAGCCCAGATGTTGATGAGGGGATGGAAGCAGAGTTTCCACCTCTGCCCGTGACACCCTCCAAGGTTTACAGCAGAGAAACAAAGGAAGCTACAAGATACCGAGTTTCCTTCTGATGAGAAGCTACGTCTGGATTTAGCTCCGTGATTTATTTCAATTACTAATGAAAAAAGACTTCTCGTGAGTCAAATACTTTATTCTGTGATTTAGTTCCAAGCTGCTGCTGCCAGAGGCTTGTAACACTGCAGCTTCTTGTCTGTGGAGAGGAAGTTAGTTCACTCTGTTAGCATCTGTAGCTGTTAGCATGTGTAGCTGTTAGCATCTGTAGCTGGTAGCATGTGTAGCTGTTAGCATGTGTAGCTGTTAGCTTCTGTAGCTGTTAGCTTCTGTAGCTGTTAGTATCTGTAGCTGTTTGCATCTTTAGCTGTTAACATCTGTAGCTGTTAGCATGTGTAGCTGTTAGCATGTGTAGCTGTTGGCATGTGTAGCTGTTAGCAGCTACGTCTCGTTGTCGCGTGCTTGGATAAAGACAGCAGTTGACCTGAGGTGAAAAATGAGAAGTAAAAGGTAGAATCTCACTGAGCTGCGACCGCAAAACTTCTCGTGAGTCCACTCCCCTCAGGATGGAGGTTGAGGAGCATCAAATGTAGAACCACTAGACTGAGGAACAGCTTCTACCCTGAGGCTGTTAGACTCATGAACAAATAAATAAATAATAAGAATAATCACTGCAAAATGTCACAAGTGACTGTTTTCTTGTTGCTGTGTTCATCTGTGACCATCTGCTCATACAGACTGATGTTCGTGCTGCTGTTTGTAATGCTGTTTTTCTATTACATTAGTGCTTAGTGTATTTCTAGTTGATGTTTTTCTTAGTTATATCCTAGATGCTATTACTGTTTTTTTCCTCTTACATTTTGTGTTGGATGTAACTGGGACCCTGTGTACATAATGTCGTTTCATCACATGTACCACATGTGGTGCAAATGACAATAAAGATTCTCTGACTCCGACTTGTAGCTGTTAGCAACTGTAGCTGTTAGCATGTGTAGCTGTTAGCATCTGTAGCTGTTTGCATGTGTAGCTGTTAACATCTGTAGCTGTTAGCAGCTTTAGCTGTTAGCATTTGTAGCTGTAGCTGTTAGCGTTTGTAGCTTTTAGCAGCTGTAGCTTTTAGCATGTGTAGCTGTTAGCATGTGTAGCTGTTAGCATATGTAGCTGTTGGCATTTGTAACTGTTGGCATTTGTAACTGTTGGCATTTATAGCTGTTAGCAGATATAGCTGTTAGCAGCTGTAGCTGTTAGCATTTGTAGCTGTTAGCAGCTGTAGCTGTTAGCATGTATAGCTGTTAGCATCTGTAGCTGTTAGCATGTGTAGCTGTTAGCATCTGTAGTTGTTAGCATATGTAGCTGTTAGCGTGTGTAGCTGTTAGCAGCATCTGTAGCTGTTAGCATCTGTAGCTGTTTGCATGTGTAGCTGTTAACATCTGTAGCTGTTAGCAGCTTTAGTTGTTAGCATTTGTAGCTGTTAGAATTTGTAGTTGTTAGCAGCTGTAGCTGTTAGCATATGTAGCTGTTAGCATATGTAGCTGTTAGCAGCTGTAGCTGTTAGCATTTGTAACTGTTAGCATTTGTAACTGTTAGCTGTAGCTGTTAGCATGTGTAGCTGTTAGCATCTGTAGCTGTTAGCATCTGTAGCTGTTTGCATGTGTAGCTGTTTGCATGTGTAGCTGTTAGCAGCTTTAACTGTTAGCAGCTGTAGCTAGCTGTTAGCATGTGTAGCTG
This sequence comes from Garcialebias charrua, assembly GCA_038048925.1. NCBI lineage: Eukaryota > Metazoa > Chordata > Actinopteri > Cyprinodontiformes > Rivulidae > Garcialebias > Garcialebias charrua. The sequence continues at coordinate 3,863 of JBBPBX010099997.1, read as the reverse complement.
TTAGCATATGTAGCTGTTAGCAGTTGTAGCTGTTAGCATTTGTAACTGTTAGCATTTGTAACTGTTAGCAGCTGTAGCTGTTAGCAGCTGAAGTTGTTAGCAGCTGAAGCTGTTAGCATGTGTAGCTGTTAGCATCTGTAGCTGTTAGCATCTGTAGCTGTTAGCATCTGTAGCTGTTAGCATGTGTAGCTGTTAGCAGCTACGTCTCGTTGTCGCGTGCTTGGATAATCTAGTCTTGTGACTGTGTGTGTGTTTTTCTGTGTAGGAGCAGGAGCTTCACGTCAGACCTCCACCTACCACATGTTTGTTCTCTAACAGGTATGGTTGTCATTTCTAGTAAAATTGTTCAATATTATACTTCGGTCCAGCAGCCTCCACTTCTAAAAGTCAGCGCTCACACGTTTTGGTTGTGCACGCGCTAACACCATGAATTAGGTATTCTATTCACGCTTGCGAGGTTCTTTCAAAATAAAAGCTGATGTGTATCTCCTGTTGGTACAATCTCTGTACATAAAACACATGTTAGCACTGGAAGCTGTAATGGGACCAACATTCCTGCTCAGCTGTTTCCACTAAAAGTTTGAATGTTGCCCCATATCGAAAGAGTAGAGAACTTTTTGTGTTGGTAAGTTAAATAAATAAAAAACTTCAATGTGTTTTTCATGTTTTGACTCTAGATGATTGAAGTCATTCTTGCTGGTCTATGTTCAGAAATGATTTTTAATGTCCTCCTGTGAATTAGGGCTGGGCCATATCATATCGTCCACGATAATACCGGTAAAAACAGCTTGCCCGGGCAAAAAAATGATATCATGATATGCTAATTTCATGATGTAATACGTCAGAACGCCCCGCCCCCTTAACAACCGAGCGCTTAAGCCGACAAAACAGAACTGCACACCTCCCTCCACCAGTCTGCGTGCAATATTTTCTGGCTACAATGCTAAAAAAACAAACAACTCGTGTCTCAGGGCCTGTTTACACGGCGCGTATTTTGAGTGTAACCGCTACTTTCTCTTTGCGACTTTGCTTATCGCCTACACGACGCTGCTGGCCCCCCTCGATGACACCGATACTTTTCTGACCCTGCTCTCAAGGTGGAAGTTTTTCGCTGACCCCCCGTTGATAATGTAAACATCTCCCACGGAGCTTTTGTTTGAACACATGCACGCAGCACGCACGCGCAGACAGCCGGCATTTTAACAATGGCGGTGGACTGGACAGTGGACACACGCACCACTTTCTGAACTATAGCTGATGGAATATATTTTGATTCTCATATTTAATTATTCTACACCTTACCTGCATCTGTGTTGGAAGAGAGCCAGCTGCCTGGATCCAGTTGTCTGTTAACGAGGCAGTCGGACATTTCACGTGTCACGCTGCACTATAACATACTAAATGTGCTATATATTAACAGTTTAACAATAATAAACAGTATTTATGTTAGCGTGGGAGATATTTACATTTATCTGAGCTAAATGAAGCTATCTGGACTCGTTACGTCATGCCTAACATGCTGCTGAAAATGAAGACACCAGGTTGATTTTTAATTTATTTATTTATTCAACACCACAAACTCATGTCACAAACACTGAGAATTAAATTGAACACTTTTTAAAACACGTTAATCGAACTTTAATGAACTGGACTCTGTTGTTTTCATCCAACTGGACCCACATCCGAACCGCCGGTCCGCTTCGTGGAACGACAGCTTCGACCTCGCAGGAAAAAAATAAAAATAAAACCTCAGTTGGTTGTTCTGTGATCGAACTAAACACAAGGAAACATTATTAAGAACATCGTTTACCTTGTAGCGCTGCTGTAAATCAGCTGATTCTCACGGACTAAAGTCAGACATGTTGACTCGGTTCCGGTCCAGACGTCCAGTCAGCTGGTGTGCAGCGGCCCCACTTGGTGTCAGATCTGTTGACTCTTATCCAAATTCCAGCTTTAACTTGTTGTTAACTTGTTGACAACAACTTGTAGTAGCTGAACTTTTAGCCAGAGAGGAAAACAGGCTGCCTCGTCTGCTTTGTTTACCTCAGGCAGGCAGCAGTGGCGCATGCGCAGTAGTGAAGGTTCCAAAGATCACAGCGCCATCTACAGGCCTAGCATGGTAACTACAGTAAATTCATGAGTACGGGGGGTGGGGGGGAGAGAGTCGTATCCACAGAATTCGCCCATGTCAACGCAAAACTTTTCACCTAATTAACATACCCAAAAGTTGCGTTTCCCCCACACAGTGTCCGTGTAAACAGGGCGTCAGTTAGCTTCTCCGTTCTCCCTCTCTGTGCCTGCGCGCAGGCAGAGAGCTCAAATGTCTCCCCCTCCCCCCGCTCCAACCCGCTCTGCAGCCGCTGCGCTTGCTGCCGGTTGCAGCCTCGCTGTTATCTTAAACACGCGCAGCTCAGCTGTCTATTAGGTTCCACAGTCGGTCCACGGCAGTTCAGTTAAAGGAGAAATGAAAAGTGTTTTTAAGCTAATAGTAGTCTAATGAAAAGCATAAAATAAGCTTGTTGAGAAATTTTCACAAGTCAAAAATGTCATCCTAACTCAAATTTAGACTTTGCAAAGTGAAAAAATTCTCATCTGGTGTTTTTGACACCCCTCCCCCTGCCTGCTCTCCGTCCCCTGAATATGACATAGGCAGTGCAAGGGGCAGATATAATAAGATTTCATCTTCTTTCTGCTCCCTTCATTTTATCCTACTTGTATTCTTGTATCTGATGAAACTGTCTTGTATTGTTCTTTTAAAATGAATGAATGAATAAACATCAAATCAAATCAGTGCCACGGTCGTCCCTCATACAGTAATATTAGTGTGTGTATTTAGTTGTGGACAAAAAGGTTTCAGTGTGTAGCAATTAGGGATGCAGCAAAAAATATATAGTTTTCAAAGAATCAAGATTCTTAGTCCTGGCGATTCAGAATCGATTCTAAAAGCCCCAAAATCGATTTTAAAACTTTTATTTTATTTTATATTGTATTTTTACCGCTCCTGTGCATTCGGCCGCTGTAGAATTTTGGCCGTGTAGGGCCACCGTAGTTAGTTAGCCAGGCAGCTCCCAATAGAGCCTGCTAGCAAGGAGGGAGACAGCATGTTTCAACTTGCTCCTTCATCTTTAAAAATCATTTTAGATCCTACTATGTTCTGGGGAAGACAGAGCTTAACAAGACATTGGTAACTGTTTCAGGACATTTTCAACACCCCCACTTCCACGTTAGCATACGGCGCTAGCATGCTAACGTTAGCATACGGCGCTAGCATGCTAACGTTAGCATGCGGCGGCTAACGCACGGCTATTCGTATTTCCAGGATAGAAATGCCCATTAATGCACTAAATCACCAAACTGTTTTTGACAAACTAAAGTGATATCCTTCAGATTCAAAAAAGTCTTCTGCTTCCATTTTAAATGACAGACAAGAGGACAGTAATGATGGGTTTATAGCTTCAGTGTTATTGTAAGATAGCAAAGGAGGTCTTAATTGTGTCATAAAAGTGCGTCCAGAAAATTACTACAGAAATCACTGCACTTCGGCATGTAGCAGGAAAAATGTAAAAAACTATTTCTTTAAGCTACTGACTTGAAAAAAGCATACTAAGTATGGTTATTTGTGTTGTTTACTATATGAAATTCTTGTTATATCGATTTTTTCAGATTTGATTACATTTCTCCTTTAAAAAAATGAATCTGAGAAATGACACGTTCCTGCATGAAAAGAGGAAGCTGAAACACTAACGAAGCTGCACGCCTTTCAGCCCTACCCTGACTTTTGTGTGTGGGAGCAAGTGGCTCCTCTTTAAGTTAGGACCAACTTTTGTTTTTGAATCAGAGTCAGAGTCAGAGTCAGAGAGAAT
>JBBPBX010099994.1:0-12439 GCA_038048925.1 Garcialebias charrua | reverse complement strand
GTGCTTCCCGCCAGTTTTTAGTAGGAGTTGATTAAAAGTGAAGATCTACATCCCGTCTCCTGTGTCGTCTCTTCACCGCCTCCTACAATGGACATGTGACTTCCTCCCTGGAAGGAAGAGACGGAGAATGACTGTGCCACTTTATGCATTTTTACAAAGAAGAAATCCGCCAGAGGAACAACTTTCTAGACTGAAACATGACAAAGTAAGTCAATGAATTGTGTTTTTGAATTAAAAACGTCAGAATGCAGAGACATCATTCAACTAGCTGCTAATGCTAAATTCATTCATTCATTCAACCTTTATTTATACAGGCTAGTCTCGTTGAGTCACGGGGACTCATTTACAAGAGGGACCCGTCTCACTCACACCAAACAACCATCCACTCTCTCACTCACACCTAGGGTCAATTTAGAGTCACCAATCAGCCTAACATGCTACAATGCTACCATTTATCAGTGAGCTGGACCAGGTCTGAGCAGTGAACACAAACACAGAAACCTGATTTGTTCTTTTTTGTTTTCATAACATCATCTATATATTTTGGCCATACTCAGAAATAAGTGACGTTATTATAGACAGTGACTGTCTATAATAACGTCACTTATTTAGTAACTGCTGGCTGCTGTAAACAATAGCCACCAGTTCTCAGATATCTGTTGGAGTAAATTAATAAATACTTTAATGTTAGCTTCACTGTAACATCACAAACCCAGGTAATCACTGGTTTTAATCCATTTTACATAGAAATAAAACGTATGCCGTTTTAATTAAACAGAATTAACGTTACATGCTGGATGAGCGCCATCTTGTGGCGAACATCATTGAAGACACACAGGTTTTCACATTTCTACTTGTAAAGCCTGGGATATGGTTGATACGTCGCATAGGGAGCGAGAGAGCGCGCGGCCAAAGTGACGCAATCGCGAAGTCCCCGCCCCGCGCTTTGGCCAGCGCGTTGGTTTCGCACGTGGTCGTGCACCTCCCAGATTTTGAAGCTCCGCAAGCCTAGCGCGCGCGCCGAATTGATTGACAGGTCGGGTAGGGACCTCACCGACAGCCTTCACGCCAGAGCCTGCAGCTGTCTGCGCCGCTGTGGTCGTGGAAACGGCGTCGCGACGCATGGAGGAATGTTTTTTATGTGATTCAAATGTATTAAATTCCCCGAGCGAGCGGAAAGCCATTTGTTTTTGTTGTGTGATTTCAAACAGTTCTTCTTCTACGGTAGATTTCTTCTTCTACCCTTTCTTGCAACATATGCACAGGTTTTAGAGGGTACTGCCACCTGCTGGTCAGTAAAAGAACAGCACTTTGCCATGCGCTGCCGTGCCACACTATAAACGCAGGAAGCCGCTCGGCACAGTGCGCGCGCAGCACGCGCGCTCCAGCTTGCGGACCAAAGTGCGACTATATCCGAGCCTTGAAACGTGTATACTGTACATGTATACTGTATATACTGTACACACACACGAGCACATGTGTGTGCTCGTGTGTGTGTGTTAATATATATGTTTTATATATGTATATACTTTATTTATTTATTTATATGTTAAATGCAAATCTAAAATTCAGTTATAAAGTATTAAAAGTACAAGCCTAATGCATTCACTTGTATTATTTTAATCAATATTTGTTGTATTTGTAGATTGACATTGATGCGGTTGAAAACATGGATGACAACAGCTTGGCCAGCTACATTCCCCTTTATGGCGACAGAATTGCCACCCGAAGATTTTGCTCAGAACATCAAAGAAAATGTGAAAGAGCTGCACATCGCCAGACTTTGCTACAAAAACTCAGAAGCCAGATGGGAATTGGAAAAGATCAACAATATTCTGACCATGAAGAACCTGATGCAGCTCAAACATTTCCAAAAGCATATTTGAGGAATAACAAGCTGGCCACAAGAAAGATGAGAAAAGTTGAAGTGGGATGGATACATGAGGGAAAACAGCAACGCAAGAAAAGTGGTGGTGGAACAAGGAAAGTTGATTTGTCAAAGGAATCAATAAAATAAAAGCTGACATTATGCGTATTGCAAAGGAACTGTTCTTTCCAAATGGAAAATCTAAAAAAGGGAAATTGGAGGACTTTACTTTTGATATTTTGGATTATCAAGAAGATGCAGTATTAGACGAAGATGTGACAATAGGTGAACTGTATTCATTGATCAAAATGGGAATATTAAGATTTTATCTCTGCACCAGAAAAGTGAATGAACCAAACATAACAGAAAACATTGAAATAGCAAGCAGAGACACTGAACACAAGGAAGCAGAAAAGATTAACTTAATCTTTCAAATTCATCTTCAGAAGTCTCCATAGGGCCCCACATTGGTGAACCTGTGGCATGGCAAGATGACACTGTGGCCATTTTGTCAAGTGATGAAGATAACTCTGTGATTTTAGATGCACAGCCAACTGGTGTGAACATGTTAAGTCTCTTTGATCATTGCCTTACAGACAATTCTGTGCCCTCATCCAGTCCTGAAGAGCCCTTTGAATCTACTGTGCCACTCTTGTCAACCATTCAAGATGACTCTGTGACTCTTAGTGTTGCTTCAACCTTACGTGCCTCAACATTATTGAGTCTCAACAATCAATCTCTGTCAAACAGCTCTTTCCAGTCTGCATCCACTGAACAGTCTGCAGCCACATCTGTGCCCTCTACTCTCAGTGCAAGCTCATGGCACAGTGAATCATACATTAACTCTGAGCTGGCAGAACATGCTACTGTCAAGGTCAACATTAAACTTCATAGGACAAACATTATCAATGAAATGATTACATACTTCAAAGATCCTACTTTGCTCAGCTGCTCTTTGAAATTTAGTTTTATTGATGAAATTGGGGCAGATGCAGATGGTGTTTCCAGAGATGTTTACTCTACATTTTGGACAGAGTTTCTGGACTGTGCAGCAGAAGGACAAGACATGAGAGTTCCTTTACTTGCCCCTAAGTGGCAGGAAGAGGAATGGAAATCAGTTGGACGAATTCTTGTTAAGGACTTTCAGGACCACCGCTATTTCCCAAATCGTCTTGCACTAGCTTTCACAGTGGCCCTAGTGTTTGGAGATCTATCTTCCCCTGGCACAAAACAATACTCTCCAGCAACTCACACCATGCCGTTTTCTCTAAACTTCCTCAGTCTAAACGAGAACAAGACTGAAGTCATGATGTTTAGACCGAGTTGCTGTCCTTCTTCCAGCATAGATCTTGGCTCACTGTCTTTTTATCTCACGGACTGTGTCACCAATCTGGGTGTGAAGTTTGAGTCTGATTTTAAATTTGATAAACAGATCAGCAGTGTTGTTCAGAAAAGTTTTTATCAGCTTCGACAAATTGCAAAAGTGAAACCAATCTTATCAAGACCTGACTTGGAAAAATTAATCCACGCTTTTATAACATCTTGATTACTGTAATGCACTGTATGTAGGCATCAGCCAGACCTCTCTCGCCCGTCTGCAGCTCGTGCAGAACTCTGCTGCTCGCCTCTTAACTCAGACCCGTAGATGCGAGCATATCACTCCCATCCTGGCGTCCCTTCACTGGCTCCCTGTGCACTACAGAATTCATTTTAAACTTTTGCTGTTTGTTTTTAAATGCCTGAACAACCTTGCCCCACCATATTTGTCTGAGCTGCTTCAGCCTTACTGCCCTCCCCGATCTCTAAGATCAGCTGATCAGTTGCTGCTGACAGTGCCCAAAACTAGGCTGAAGTTCAGAGGTGACAGAGCGTTTTCTGTCGCTGCTCCCAGGATGTGGAACAACTTTACCCTTGCGTGTCAGACAGGCCTCCTCTCTTCCTGTTTTTAAATCCCTTTTAAAAACACACTTTCACTCTTTGGCTTTTATGATCTTACTACTACACCGGTAGGACTGGAAAGCACCTTGCATGGTAGTCTGCTGCTACCGGTGTATGAATGTGTGTAGCATTCAATGTGTGTAGCGCTTTGAGATTTTCACTAATGAAAAGCGCGTTATAAATTGAATTCATTATTATTATTACTTGTATTATTATTATCTTATTTTTATGGCATTTTAATACACTTGCAGAAAGACTGGTACAGTACATGTATTTTTTTTGTATGTTTTTTATCGTTTTAATTGACTTGTCTTTCATGTTGTTGTACAGCACTTTGGTTAACCTTACGGTTTTTGAAATGTGCTTTACAAATAAAGTTGATGATGATGATGATGAGAGCATTCAGTGTCACCTGACTTACTGTTTGAATCACTGCTCTTGTACATCAGTCCAGAAGAGAGGGATCTTGTGAACAAAGCTTTACTGGAGGATCTTCTTCCTGAAGAACATGAGGAACTGCTTGATTTATTAGATCGTTTGGGTGCCAAATCGATTCCATCCAAATAAAACTTGAAGCCCATGCTTTTAAGTGTTGCCCATAAACTGATTATTCAGCAACCCAAATATGCTTTAGATAAAATGTCAGAGGTTGCAAGAAAAGCATTTAGACATGCTTTTTTAAACCAAACAAATGTACAAGAAGTCTATGAAAATGGAAAAGCAACAACAAGAAAAGTTGTAAAGTTATTGGATGCTTCCCCTGCTACTAAAGCAGAGAGCCAAAGCCTGCGTTACTTACAGCAGTACATCAGGGGACTGGATCAGACAGGCCTCAGGAAATTTCTGAGGTTCACAACGGGCTCAGATGTGCTTTGTGTTGATAGAATAGAAGTTGTTTTTACATCTCTGGATGGAATGGCACGCCGTCCCGTTGCACACACATGTGGTCCAGTCTTGGAGTCTCGGACATACATGTCGTTCCCTGAGTTGCGGTTTGAGCTGGACAACATACTCAGCAACAACAGCTGCTATGTCATGAACATTGCATGAAAATTAAAAAAAAAAGTTTTGCATGAATCTTTTTCAGAAAATCAAGAATTTTCATTAGAAAATGTAATTATAGGAGACATTTTTACGTTTTACACAAGGTAAGAAAAAACAAAATTGTTGAGTTTAGTCCTCTGGACGTTTAATTAATTGTAAGAAAAAATAAGCCTCTACCAGATGCAATTTCATGTTCCCTACCATGTTTTCTAAAAATAATTAGTTGTGGCTTTTAACTATATAACAGTTGACCTTGATGAGCTTTGTTAATCTAAACATTTTCATTCTGTGTTTACTTTGAATGACCATTTATGAAGTGCTTTATTTGGACATCATTTGAGTTTTGAATTCATTTTTGTTTAGAGGATCAAATATGTCACATTAAAATACTGGGCACCACTTTACAATAAGGCTCGCCTTAGACATGGCTAATAAATAAGTTATACATACATTATTAATTCCTCTATAAACACTTTAGAAATCTTTAATAAGAGTTTATTATGCATTAAGGGTGAGAAAGAGACAAAACTGACCAATTTCTTGCCAAATTGTCAAATTTGTTCACGTATATAGTTCAGCTAGAGTTTTTATATTAAACATTTCAGAGTACGTTCTGATAATGCAGTGAAAAAGTACAATATGGTAAAAGATATATATTTAAAATTACTGTGCTTACAAGATATAAAATTACTCTGAAATGTTGAATGTAAAAACTAGATGAACTATGTGAAAATTTTTGACTATTTAGTAAGAAACTGGTCAGTTTTGTCCCTTTCGCGCCCTTCAAATATGCATAATAAACACTTATTAATGATTTATAAAGTGTTTATAGTGGAATTAACAATGTATCTATAAACTATTAGCCATGTGTTACAGGTCCCAAGTGTCAGGACTGCTGCAACAGTGATGACACACCATCTGAAGAATAATAAAATTAGGAGTCAAAGATGACGACCATTGTTTTGCCGTTTAGCTCCAGAAAGCATGTTTATTTATAGGATTTGTTAACAAACCAATATTTTACAGTGTACCTGTATGGTATTAATGATTTACAAACCCGGTTTCCTTCTTTTACCAGTGTTACAGTAATTAACCTTTTCACATTTTCACCCTTCACTTAGATGAAGACAATATGTCAAATACTGCATCTAGCTCTATATTTACTTAACAAACCAATATTTTACAGTGTACCTGTATGGTATCAATGATTTACAAACCTGGTTTCCTTCTTTTACCAGTGTTACAGTAATTAACCTTTTCACATTTTCACCCTTCACTTAGATGAAGACAATATGTCAAATACTGCATCTAGCTCTATATTTACTGATAAGCATTTAAAATGTACACTGACTTTAACTGAACACCGATCAAAATAAAATGACAAGACTTACAAAACAAATGCAGAATCTAACCTTGTTCCACCTTTAACCTCAGTTCCCACACTTGGTCTGAATATCATTCAAACAAAACAAAGTGATCCTCAACCCGGAGTTAGTAAGATATCAAATCCTTCTATTCACTTTCCCGCGAGACCTTCCCAGCGCGAGCTGGCATCCTGCCAGATTTAACGTGACTATTTACTTGCAACTACTGCACAGAAACCGCCCTACAGTGATATGTGCTGTTCACATAAGAGGTAAACATCTTACATCGTAGTTGTGATGTGTTTTCACCATGTACTGACCTGAAGAATAATAAAATTAGGAGTCAAAGATGACGACCATTGTTTTGCCGTTTAGCTCCAGAAAGCATGTGAAGTCCGTCCCCAAAACCAACCTGGAAGCAACGCACCCCGCCAAAACAAAGGTTCCGCTTCGTCATCACCGCTCCTCAGAAAAACACTATAAAAATGCAGGCATATTAAATTGCCGAACCGCAAACAAAATATAACATATATTTGAAAATAGGATCCCCTGCACATGGAAATACTTTACATTCATAAGAAAACCAAATATTGTGGTGACATTTTCAGGTGCACCACACGCTCCCCAACTTAAAAGGTGGCTCCCGACACTTTAACGCCAGTGATAACATTTCACAAAATATTAACAACTTGGTTCTTGTCACAGGAACCTCACTCAAAAGAACCTTTCCCTTCAGTGTACACATCTCAGTATACCAAATTATAAGGCACTGCAAAAGGCATTGTCGTTGCATAAGGCACAGTCTGTTGAGTATAAAATTGCTCTTGTACAGGTTGCATTACCCATAATGGTGAAGCTTGTAGCCCACACAGTCCAACATGACCTATGACCCCTTGTGGCTGATAGGAGGGCTGACCCATAGTGTTGTAGGTGAATGTCTGAGGTGGTCTCCTTGCTCGCGTAGACCTCCTGAGAAATTCCTCCTGAGTTGGTACTCGCTCCTCTTGCTCAATTTCAGGTTCAACCTGTTCAGTGTCTCGTCCCTGTTCTTGTTCTCTCTGTGCATCGCCCGTTTCACCGTTTTGGACCCGTTCATTTTCAGCTGGATGCTGAAAATGTTCTACAGTGTTCAGTTGAGAGTCCCTCTGTTGGTCCACGGGTGTGACAACTTGGCTTGACACTGGATGAGTTTGGGTGGCTGGTTCCTGTAGTCTTGTTGACACAGGTACTCTGAGCCAATAACGCATCCTGGAGTCACTCTCAGAATCTGATGAGTCGCTGTCTCGATTACTTTGGCTTGGAGTGACACGGTGGCCTCTGACTCTGCTCCTGATGGGTGCTTTATCTTTTCTGTGATCAACAGTTAAAGGTAAGTCATTCACCAGGTGCAGCAGATTTCTGTGGAGGACCCTGGTGTTCTGGGCATTGTTCTCAGGACATACTTTGTAGATAGGGCTGTCATTGATCTGTTCTTTGACAATGTACACAGTCTGCTCCCAATATGACCTGAGCTTTCCGGGTCCGCCCTTTTCTCTCAGGTTGCGAACTAACACTCGATCACCAGGCTCCAAGACGACTCCTCTCACATGTTGGTCATAGTGTTTCTTTCCACGAGCGCTCGATTGCTGGCTGTTGTTGTTAGCAATACGATAAGCCTCTTTCATCCTCCTTGCCCACTCTTGTACATATCCATATGGTGTTTCACTGTCCTCCTCTGTGTTGAGTCCAAACATGAGGTCCACGGGCAAGCGGGGATGCTGTCCAAACATTAAGAAATGTGGGGCAAACCCTGTGGCCTCATGTTTTGTGCAATTATATGCATGGACAACTTGGGGCAGAAAGTCTTTCCAGTTATCCTTTTCTGCCTCCTCAAGAGTTCTCAGCATTTGTAGTAAGGTGCGATTAAATCGCTCGGCAGGGTTTCCCTGTGGGTGGTATGGTGTTGTACGTGAGTGACTGACACCTGACAGCTGCTGTAGTCCCCTAAACAGTGAGTTTTCAAATTCACGGCCCTGGTCGTGATGTAGCCTAGCAGGGTACCCAAAACGAGGAATAAAATCGTTGTATAGTTTCTCCGCAGCAGTTTTAGCTGACTTGTTTCTGGTCGGCCACGCCTGGGCGAACCGTGTAAAGTGGTCAACTGCAACAAGTATGTATTCGTAACCACCTCTGCTCTTTTCTAGATGCATAAAGTCAATGGATACTAGCTCCATGGGTGCACTGGAACTGATGCTCCCCATGGGTGCCCTGACGTGTGTGGTGGGTTTCTTTTGTTTTATACAGGGACATTGTCTCGTCACATAAGCTTCAATGTCCTTCTTCATAAAGGGCCAGTAGAAGCGATCTCGGGCCAGGTTGATAACTCTTTCAGCACCGAGGTGACCCATGTCCTTATGAAGGAGTTTCAGCACCAAGGGCCTGTACTCTGCAGGCAGTACAAGCTGTTTTCTACCCCCAGCTTCTCTGTAAAGTAGCTCATTCTCCATCTTAAGTTTCCCCCACTCACGCATTAACCTCCGCACTAACCCATCTGCATTTTGTCTGTCTCTGTCAGTTAGTGTGGGTTTGGTCTCTTTTAACCTGAGGAGTTCTTTAATTGTCGTGTCTTGTCTTTGTGCTCTCACTAGCTCTTCATGGCTAATGCTAGGTAAGGCTGGTGCGTCTGGCCTAGTGTCCGACCCAATGTCTTGAGCCAGGTTTAAGGCAGCTACATAGGCAACATCACTCTTCTTTGCTACCTCACTCCCTTCCCATGTTGCACAAACAATGTCTCGGCTAAGCTCCTCTGTACATTCTCCAACATAACTGTCAATGTCCAGCGGAAGGCGTGACAAAGTGTCAGCGTCCACATTAACTCTACCAGGTCGGTACTTGATGTTAAACCGGAAATCTGCAAGCTCTCCTACCCACCTATGTCCTGTCGCATTTAACTTTGCAGTGCTCATTACATATGTCAAGGGATTATTGTCGGTATACACTGTGAACTCTGGGGCATAAAATAAATAATCCCTGAACTTCTCACAAATGGCCCATTTAAGAGCTAGGAACTCTAGCTTACCGGAATGTAAACAATAGTTTTTTTCAGCTGGGGTCAGAGTTCTTGAGCCATACGCTATGATTTTTAATTTTCCCCCCTGCCTCTGATACAACACAGCCCCGAGCCCTTTCTCACATGCGTCAGTATGTAAAACAAAGGGTAGTTCGAAGTCGGGGTAGGCAAGCACAGGTGGGTCGGACAGAGTGTCAATGAGCTGCCTCAGGATGTGGTCGTGCTCACTTGTCCAGCTGATAGGAGCCCTTGAGGGCAGCTGAGCACTTCGGGTTTTCTTGGGCTTGGTCTGAGTGTTTTCAGGACTCCCTTTGACTTGTAGGAGGCTGTACAAAGGTTTAGCAATCCTGGAAAAATCTTGAATGTAGGCCCGATAATAACTTAAAAACCCAAGCAGTTTTCTTAACTCACCCACGTTCGTTGGCGTCTTCTGACTGAGTGACTTGACAGCTTCATAGTCCTTTGGATCGATTCGGACCCCCTTTTCTGAAACCAGCCTACCCACATATCTGACCTCTGCTTTGAACAGTTCACATTTGGTTGGGCGAAGCTTAACCCCATGTTGCTGAAGAGCTCTGAGGACCTTGCGCAGCGCCTCAACATGTTCAGTGAACCCCTTTGAATAGCAAAGGATGTCATCCAGATATGGAATGCAACAATCATCACGCAGGGTGTCTAGCATTTCTTCCATACTGCGTTGAAAAGCGGCGGGGGCATTACTGAGACCAAAAGGAATCCTTACCCACTCATATAGCCCCCAGGGTGAGACGAAGGCAGTCATATGGCGTGAACCCTCAGCCATATACCCCTGGTGGTAAGCTTTACCTTGGTCCAGAATGCTGAACCAGCTGTGGCCGCCCAGCGTGTCCAGGAGGTCCCGGATGCGCGGAAGCGGGTGGCGGTCAGGCACGGTCTTCTGATTCAACTGTCTGTAGTCAATGCAAAGTCTTAGCGTGCCATCCCGTTTCCTCACACACACTACAGGCGCAGCAAAGGGTGATTTCGACTTGACTATCCAGCCTTTGGCCAGTAAGTCCTGGATGTATTCTTTCACCTCTTTGTATAATGGCTTGGGGATGGATGTGTATGTGCGTTGGACTGGGATGTCGTCTGTCAGGTTAATGGTCATGTTCAAACTCGGAATATTTCCAATGTCTCCATCATCTCGGGCAAAAGCATTTGATTCCTCAAATAACATTTGCTCTACTTCCTTTTGTTGTTCTGGTGTTAGGTGGCTAATATCCACTGGAGGGTGCCAGTGGGCAGTATTGGATGGCTCTTGGTCTTGACTAGACTTGCTCACAGAGCCAACAATACAGGTGGAGACTGGTGCTGTTTCACAAGGGGTCTTGGGTTGGTCAGTCTCAACTATTTTTGCAATAGGTTCAATAGAACCCAAAACTGTTGAACTAGGTAGTGTCACACTCCGGCTGGAATAATTTGACACCTGTACTTTAATATACGGCCTCTCTGTCTTTTCTATCTGTAAAAGTCCCGCTCCAACACTAAGCTGTTCAAGGTGGACATTATCTAGTACTGGTTCAAACAACACAAGTGACTCTGTTGAGCTAATACTGTCTGGGACTCTACACTTAATGTAAGCCACCTGATTAGGATAGACTATTCCCCCTTTGAAACCTACTTTTACAGTAGCTGGCTCATGTATAGGATGTTCTTTAGCCTGGATGAAACTTACTAGGGTGCTTACAGTAGAAATGTCAGTCCCCATGGCTCTACCAATAAGCTCAATAAGTTTGTAGTTCCCCCCATTGTCTTTAATGAACTCGTGGATTACATTAAAGCCTACTATGGGTCTCTCGATCTTAAGGCGGCTCACAAGGAAGGGTACACGTATCGATAGGCCTGGGTCATTGTTGCCTTCAAGGTTGACTACAACTTCCACCCATCCATCATAAGGTACTGAGTCCCCTGTGACTGCCTTCACATTAAGTTCATCATCCATCAGTTCACTTAAGGATCTAATCTGTTGTCCGGGTAAGTATCTATTTAGCCATGCCTGATCTATAAGACTTACCCCCGCCCCCGTGTCTAATACCACCGTTACCAGGTAACCTGCCATCATACATTTCAGAAGGGACTGGCGACCTACTAGGGGAGCTACTAGACCACGTGGTGTTTCCTTGTCAGTTCCTTGCGAACATGCACCTAACATCTCTCTGTCAGTAGTGGTTTTGGGCCTCTTCTTTGGGTGGGACTGCTGAGGTTTGCCGATCAGAGGTGGTCCCCCTGCTCTGATCGTCTTCAGTTTCCCGACGGCTTGGTTTTCTTCAGGCACCCTACAGCACGATGCCCTTCCTCTCCGCAGACAAAGCAGTGGTTACAGTTCGGGTTAACTTGAGAAGCACAGTTCTGACAGCTCTTTCTCTCTCTTTGAGATCTTCTCTCTGGTTGGAGTCTTGAGTTCCTCTGCTCTGGTGCTGGAACATGAACTGTCCTTGCTTTCAGGTTTTCCATCGCTTGTGTCAGTGCTTCAACCTGGGCGCTAAGTCTTTGGAGTGTGAAGTCATTATTAATCTGATTTACTTTCACGTCGTCCTTTGTTTGCTCTTTCAACTCACTGTTTGTTGTGTGGGCATGACTCACTTTGGTGGTAGAACCACGGCCAAGTCGACGCTTCCGCTCACTTTCCTCTGCCGTGGTCTTTATCACTTGGCGAAGCAATGCCTCATCACTGACAGTGGGGTCACTCAGGAGGGTCTTGAGGTCTCTGCGGACACTGTCGTACTTCTCCCCCATGCCCTGGCAAATAGTGTTGAGAAAGACACACTGAATTGTGGATATATCGTACTTAACGACTGAGTCTGGTTGTCTGAGTGAGAACCGGATCTTTTGCTTCAGTCCAATCATTCTATATAAAAACTGCTGAGGCGTCTCATTTTCAAACTGCTTAGCACACATTAAATCTTGAAAGAGCTCTGTGCTGCTTTTCTCACCTAAGTGAGACTGCAGGAAACTTTTAAGCTCCGAAACTGTGAGATCGTCTTTTATTGTTAACATATCTCTGAAGTTACCTGGTTTAACAAGACGTAGCACCCCTCTAATCACCTCATTTGGAGTGTGATTCTCCTCGAGACCCTCATCTATCTGTTTACAGATGCTGTTGTACCCAATTTCTGATGTCGTGTCACTGATCATTCCACCATGCACTTTGAATTC
>JBBPBX010099993.1:0-12439 GCA_038048925.1 Garcialebias charrua | reverse complement strand
AACCAGTTTGCTGGTGACAGCCAAAACTAGCTGGTCCCATGATTAAGGAGGACCATCAACCTAACAACCAATAGTTAGGGCCCTGATGGCCGCTTGCTATTCACAGAGGGCTGAGTGATACTAGCCTAACTAATGTTGATTCAATATTGATATAGATCATCTTCCACTTTTATCAACCAACAGAAACCCAATTCAAGATGGCTGCTACGGTTAATGTACCTTTGCCAACACGAAAATGGCAATAACTTACTCAAAATTACAGAGAATGGGGTAAAGTTTATGTTGTAGCGCATATTCTGCAAGGTATGGCTGTGGTGGATGTCTTAAATTAAACATTTTTCATTAAAGTGGGCAGGAGATTATTATTATTATTTTAATCTTGTAAATGTTTATACAGGTAGTCCCCGATTTACGAGCGAGATCCGTTACAACGAGGCGCTCGTAAACCGGAAATCTCGTAATTTGGAACGGCCGCCACGCTTCTCGTAAGTCCGGAAATTCGCTCGTAAATTGGAACGGTTTTGCTAGCGCGACTACAAACACTCGTTTTTCATCGAAAAACTGCTTATGAGTGCATAAAAATGATCGGAAACGTGTGTCCACATGTTTAGCTAACGAACTGTGGTGAAAAAACACAGGAAAACTCAGTATTTTTTGCGTTTTTTCCAATAATTCGCCAGCTCGTAAGTCTGGAACCTCGTAGATCAGAGCGCTCGTAAATCGGGGACTACCTGTACTGTCACTTCTGACTTCTGAGGGATTTCATCTAATTTTACAGTCTGACCGTGTCTCTTTTGTCTTCTATTTTTATCTACTGTCTGTCCCTCCTTACCTCGTATGTTGCCAGTCTTTCTCTTTCTCCCTTTTGTTTTCTTTTCAACGCTATCACTTCCAGTCCCAGAGGATGGCCACCTTACCCCTGGCACCAGATCCCAGAGGACGGAAGCAAAAGAACCCACCACTGCTAGAGTCTCCGCAGTCAGCTTTTCGTGCCGTGAAGAGCCTTGTTCCTGTGGCACTGTCTCCCAAAGGGAATTCCCACCAGAGACAATGGGCAGCTTATCAGGGTAAACAACAGCCTCCTCCGTGCCATCCTGCCACAAAGGCACAGACAGGGAACAGGAAAGAAGAAGTGCAAATATAGTGCAATACAGCAGAGGAGCAGGCAAAAAGGCACAATACACAAAGCCGAGTCAGATGCATCCCTCTTGGTGTTTCTGACGTTTAGAATCAATGGCAACACAATCACGCTCACAATATGTAATTGTGGCTCCAGCTGCCTCTTTGATTTAGTCAAACAATTGCTTTAGTTTGTGGGAAGAATCAATAAGGACTAATTTTCTGTATCACCAAAAGAAAGAAAAACAAAAGTCGCATCAAGAAAATGCAATGAATTATGGCACAGTTTGAACCCGAGTGCGGTGAAGACCGTAAGGCTGTCTGATGTCACGTTTGTGTCAAAGTGCTTGAGAGAAGGGCTGATGTAAATGGATGGGTTTGGTCTTGAAATTCATATCCACTTACTGCCAGAGCAGGCCTGTATGCCTTTCCAAGTAATGGCTGTTTACAAGATAAAAGAAGAGGAAAAATAGCCACTTTTCCCTGCTCAGACATGAAATCCTCTTATGAAATTAGGTTGATAAAAGGACCTTGTGACGTCGGCCATTTTTCCCCACGTCAAGAAAACCTTGCGTGTGAGCATTATTAATGGCGTCCCAGTGGCATGTCATTTTTCTACATCTCAAATGCAACAATGGCAGAGGAGGGCTGAGCATCCTGGGCGCTTCGTCGGAACAACGGCAAAGTCACGGTGCAGCCCTGTCAACTTCCCCGAAGCAGCTTCTGCAAAACGAGTGAGAGGAGCCACAAAACCCACTTTGTTGTGCACATAAGAGCCAGGGGTTAATTTTTGTTGGTTACTGGTTGCCCTCGAAGGGGGTAGGGTGGAAAAATGAGGCAGGGCTGAAACAAATAGCAGCGTCGGGAGATACGTGTGGCCTTCACTTAAACAGAGTCATAAATCAGGAGAGTGACATGAGCGAGGGAGAGCAGAAGAGACGGAAAGAGAGAAACCAAAAGTGAGACAACAACAGCATACTAGTGTTTTAGTCCCAAACAACCACCAGAGTTGGCTCTTTTTATGACTTGATTGTTTTATTTAGCTCACTGTTCTTTCACTTGATGTTAATTTTATATTTGTTTTAGATCAAATATACCGTATTTTCCGCCTGATAAGTCTTACCTTTCTATAAGTCACTTTGTCCAATTATTGGCAATAAATTGGGAAAATCCATAAACGTGTCGCACCTCTATTTAAGTCGCATCTATTATGCGTCACCGCTACGCGACGCGTCAGCGCATCACCGCCCTGCTGAAAATGGCGGCCACAGGAGCGAGCGCGCACGGAAGGACTTTACAAGATTAACACGGTAAAAACTATTATTTGTTTGCTTAAAATTATAGCTGACATTATAGCACACGGGTTCCTGAGCTTAACCGTTCCTTAATACATTCACGAAATGGTCAAATCAGCTGGATATTGTTTCGCTTTGACTTCTACCAAAGCATTGCGTGCGCTACGAAAATAAATTATGAATAAATTGAATTTTAGCTCAAACAACTCCAACAGCTAACAGTTTGTAAATGATCACTAAATAATTACTTTCTGTAAGTTTAAAGAAAATCCGCCGAGTGGTTTATGAGCTATTTGCTAAAAAATACAAGGAAAAAAACGAAGCTAACCGCAACATATTTACGTTTATAAAACATCAAATTTGATCTCAAACAATTCCAACAGCTAACAGTTTGTAAATGAACACCAAATAATTACTTTCTGTAAGTTTAAAGAAAATCCGCCGAGTGGTTTATGAGCTATTTGCTAAAAAATACAAGGAAAAAAACGAAGCTAACCGCAACATATTTACGTTTATAAAACATCAAATTTGATCTCAAACAACTCCAACAGCTAACAGTTTGTAAATGAACACCAAATAATTACTTTCTGTAAGTTTAAAGAAAATCCACCGAATGGTTTATGAGCTATTTGCTAAAAAATACAAGGAAAAAAAACGAAGCTAACCGCGATACATTTACGTTTATAAAACATCAAATTTTATCTCAAACAATTCCAACAGCTAACACAGTTTGAAAATGAACAGCAAATAATTACTTTCTGTAAGTTTAAAGAAAATCCGCTGAGTGGTTTATGAGCTATTTGCTAAAAAATACAAGGAAAAAAAAACTAAGCTAACCGCGACACATTTACGTCTATAAAACATCGAATTTTGTCTCAAACATCTCATAAAGCTAGTCAGTTGTAAATGTCCATACAGTGATTACTTTCTGTAAGTTTGATAAAAAATTTATCTTGACTTATCTTGCTAACAAACACTGAGCTAACAGTTCATACCTCCACAGCAGGAGGCCGGGCAGCGATAGAGTGTGTCCGACCAGAGGAAGCTGCCTTCGGACACATGAGGTGGGAACGGTCGGTGTACCCTAGCGGCCGAAAGTGGTACTGCACCATTTTTTGCCAAAATGAAAAACGGTCATATCTGAGCCAAAAATTGGTCTAAAAATATGGGGGGAAATCCATAAACAAGTCTCACCTCTCTATTAGTCGCAGGGCATGCAAATTAGGCAAAAAAAACCTGCGACTTATAGTCCGGAAAATACGGTAATGCAAGCGCAGCCTTTCAAAGCACTTGTGAAGAAAAACCATGAGGAAGTCACAGTTTACAAGTGGAAATTGTATGTTTTTAAAAGTACAGCTATCAAAAAATGTATGCAAAACAATAAAGGTGTGTGGCAGAACGCTGCCAGAGTATGTGCCTTCTTACCTTGCTGTGCATTTCAGCATCTTCATCTCCACAAGCAAAGATTAACAAGCTTCTTTGCAGCTGTGATGCTGAAGGGGGTGAACATGCATGGCGATTACATACAGAGACCATCTTCCTCAAATGATGCTTTTAATGAAGTCCTGTGTGTTTCAACCTGCGTGTGTGAAAAGGCCCTCACTGTGAAACACTCCTCTCTACACTTGTCCGTGAGTTTTGCCGAACTGCATATGCAATCTGTCCGTATAAGCTCAGGTAGGGGCAGAATCTCCG
This sequence comes from Garcialebias charrua, assembly GCA_038048925.1. Lineage (NCBI taxonomy): Eukaryota > Metazoa > Chordata > Actinopteri > Cyprinodontiformes > Rivulidae > Garcialebias > Garcialebias charrua. Next base: position 8,330 of record JBBPBX010099993.1, on the reverse strand, counting down.
AGATAACTTATGCATGACTGTACGTGTTCCAGCTGCGACCCGCCCTGTGTCCCTCATTTCGTCCTGACTTGTGAGGGATTACCGCAGTGTGGGCTTGTGCTGAGCTGGCAAAATAGAAAGGGATAAGACGAGGAGAGGAAGCTATACCAGGCTGAGCGTTTGTGTGTTTTACAAACAGGTCAAGTCTTTCCAAAATCTGATGCAATTTGATTAGATCGTGGTAAGCGACACATTCTGTGTATGTCATCTCTCACTGTTGGACTGCTTGGAAAAAAAGTGAAGGGAAAGACGAAGATTAAGACTGGGTTTAGATAAAACCTGCACAAATCAAATGGGATAGTTACTGCTATTTAGACAGCATGCCTGGAAAATAAGCCTAATGGTGCATTTTCAATAAGAGCAAACCAGTGAAAAGGAGATTTGGTGCGTTTGTGTGATATAGCAAAGCATGCAATGCCTTCTGGATTTGCACAGTTTAGGCGCAAAGCATGAGCAAATTATTTCATTCACCTGACACCAAAGAACAGCAAATGCCTGGCACTTCAGAGAAAATTAAATTAAGCGCCAAGAAAATGTTAAGAGGAAAACTTGGAGGATATAAAATGGATTTATGGCTTTAAATCTGATGGAGCTTGATACTAATGCAGTATAAATCCTCGCCTTTCATTACAGTATTATTTGAAATGCATTGGAATGCAGCGACGGATCCTATTTGACATTCCGTTACCAAAGCAGTTGTGCACAGCTTCACACTTAAGCCCTTTAAAGCTAATACATAAATGTACCAACACATATAGCTGCGGCGTTTAACAGCAGCTTTTTTTTCTTTGTGTCTTCTGACCAAATCAGCAAAACACGAGAAGTGATGCTCCCAAATGGTTTAATTACTCAAACAGAACGAGGAGAATAATGATGGTTAGCCTCTCCGAAGGCAATGATGCTGCCAATCGACTCGGCTATTATTCTGGCAAAGAAAACGAATAATAAGATGCGTGCTCTTTTGTTTCAAACTACATGTTATAAATTGCATGGTCAGCTGGTCGCATGAATCATTTAAAAACCTAGAAATGTGCGGAAAAATGTGCTAAAATGGGAAATCAAGATTATTTTCTGTGTCTGGTGTGGACAAATTTTGGAGGAGGCTGGAAAGATTGTACATAGTCTTCACTTGTAAGAAAACTATACAAATACAGTACTAACAAATCATGATGATTAAAAATTTAAGTACCGTATTTTTCGGAGTATAGGTCGCATTGTCCAATTATTACCAATAGATTGGAAAAATCCCTAGATAGGTCGCACCGGAGTATAGGTCGCACCTACGATAAGCTCTGCTGCAAATGTCTGCCACAGGAGCGCACATCAAGGCTTTTAAGAAGATTAACACTTAAAAACAATTATTTGTTTGATAAAAATTATAGCAAATATGTGTCTGAGCTGAACTTTTCCTTAATAAATGAACGTAATTGTGAAATGAGCTGGATTTAAAAATTTGTTTCGCCGAAAGTGATAACAAGCCATATATAGGTCACACCTAGGGATGGGAATTGATAAGAAATTATCAATATCAATGCCGTTATCGATGTCCTTTATCGATTCAATTCCTTATCAATTCTGTTCAGCTCAATAGGTGGCGGTAATGCACCTTAAGTTGTTTGCCAACCGCCATTAAACTCCACCTAGAAGAAGAAGAAGAACTCGGTGCTAACGTTTATGCTAGCTGTTTGTGCTGGGGTTACTTGGATAAATCCGCAGAAAACCCCGCTGTTTCAAGCCAAATTAACGCGGCCGGAGGATTCTATTGTGTGTTTTGTGTCGACCACTCGACGGTGAGTCGTTAATTTTATGTATTTTGGGTTTATTTCGCCAATTTTGGATGGAGAAATACTTTTTTAAATCCAACAGATTTGACCATTTGAACCGGTTAAGCTCAGAAAAACCTTGTGCTATAAAGTCAGTGACTTTATAGCACAAGGTTTTTCTAAGCTTAGCGTGTTAGCAGAACCGATAAGCAGAACCGATAAGCTGAATCGTTAAGACACGCAACCTACAATTCCATGGAATTGGACTTTTAAGAACCGGTTCTCTAACAGAACCGGTTCTCGGTTCCCATCCCTAGTCACACCCCATGAGTATAGGTCGCAGGCCATGAAAAAATGATAAAAAGGTGCGACCTATACTCCGAAAAATACGGTACAGGCGACTTTTCTGTGAGTAAAGAGATTTTTCAGCCAGCATGTCAAATAAAAAGTGTTTCTGAAAGTATTGAACTCTTGTCTTTAATTTATTGCAGGTTGTCACTAACGCTTCAGTTTTCAGTGAGCCGATGACGAACCCTGGGCCCTCACCGGCCTGCTTGTACTGCAGGTGGTAGGTGCAAGATGGGGTCTGTTTTGTCCCGTGTCATTTGGTGGATGGGGGGGTGCAGATGCATTGCACCCTATGGCGTGGCTGCGATGGCAGCACGTATGGGCTCATTGTGCTGCGATTATGTAGGATGAGCACGCCGCCTGCTAATCCGCCTGTGGGAGGGTGCATGCCTGTGAATTATTGCACTTTGAGAGAAAAAAAGAGAAGAAGGAAGAGAGAACGAGAAAGAGGAGCACAGGAATACGAAGAAGAGAGGAGGAGGAGCGAGAGACAGAAAGAGAGAGAGAGAGAAGCCCCCTTGGCTGTGATTATGAAATGGTCTGTCACAGATTAAGGCTACAGGGATGCAGGCATAGATGAGCCAGAGCCTCCCACAGACACACTGGCTAGTCAGGATGCACCACTGAGCTTACCTGAGGTTATACACGTCTCGCATCCATCGAAGGATGCACAGCGCACTCACACATGCTGTGGGGGGAGAGGAGGGAGCAATGGAAGGAAATGAAGGGGAGTGGGGGGGATTGAAAAAGAGAAGGGAAAGCGTGAAAACAAACATGCTCCAAATAGGCTTGCAATTGAGAGAGAGGAGAAAAAAGGGACGAGAGAACTGAGCCCAAGGAAAAACACAAGAAAATAAAAGAGTAAAGGGAGAGGAAGCATGTGAAGGTTGGCAGCCACAAAAGACGGCGACTAAAATAAGACCTGTGTGGCTATTGTCTGTTTGCAGGAGGGCTTTGGTGATAAAAAGCCCACACTATGTATCTCTCTCTTCCCGTGTCCTCATTGAGATACCTGCAGTTTGGGCCTTAACCGGAGACAGAAGTGATGATGTCCGGAGAAAGCTGAAGACATGCGTCGTCACAAGACGATCATAAACGGGTGTCTTTTGCCTGTTGGTTTAAATAAACTGGGGGTCTACATCCTAATTGCCAATTATTTTTATGTCTGGGAGTTTCTGAAGTGTATCTATTAATTTGAGAATAGCTGGAGATACTCAACTCTTCAAAGACAGTTTGACAGCTACAGGTTCAATCACATGCTCCACTGTCAGGTAGATTTTTTTTTTTTTCTTCAAACAGCAGGAACATTTTGTCTTTTAGGGCAGAAGAGCCAATCAGTTGTAAGTGTGGATTTAAGTTTCAGCAGCAGGTTCACTGGGCCTCACAGTTTTGTCAAACACTGAAACATTTATGTCCAGTTGTGGTCCAACTGGGCGTTTTTCATTCAGGATGAAGAAAACTGATCTTTTCCATGTAGTTAAAATAATACAAGTACAGGTAGTCATACGCTGCAGAAAGATTACATAAAATATATTTCAAACCAAATCCTTGTCTGTTTGTTAAACTTTTTTCTTCTCTCATGCTGAGTATTTGAGGGGTTTGCAATAAAAAGGAGAAAAATGAGTCCAGCAAGTCTGATTTCTGCGGGAACCTGGCAATTTGCAGCTTTTATTTAAGCAGCATTTTGATGTTTTAATTTAATCCATGCTCTTCATAAAAAAAAATGAAGTTTATACAGGTATTTAAAAGTTATACCATACTATAGCGTAAAGACAAAACAAAAACAAACAGTATTGCTTACTGTTATTTCAACAAAGACAGCATTTCTTAAAGCATTTCTCTGCCTTTTGTGCCAAAGATTTTAAAAAAGATCATGTCACGCTGAGAGCAAATGGAATTATAGCTGTTTTGATCAAACCTTATAAATCACATTAAGCATGGGATTCTGTATTAAAATATCTTGTAAAAAATACAAGACTACAAGTACATGTTTATGATTTTCAGCTACTATCACTGCAAATTTAGCTCCATGTCTGTAAAATCAGCTGAGGTATGGCCATTTTTGTGGGGTTATTTTTTTAAGTTCATTTGGTTGTGGCAGCCATCTTTAACATGTTAATTAAGTAAATGATGAGACTTTTTATAAATGTATTTAATTATTGTTTTTTATGGACATAATTTCTCTGTACATCTACGGGACATAGGGAGTCTGGTTCAGTGGCATCAGGATTCCATCTCTGCTCTTTGCAGATGATGTGGTCCTGTTGGCGTCATCGTGCCGTGGTCTTCGGTTCTCACTGGAGCTGTTCGTAGCCGAATGTGAAGCGGCTGGGCTGAGTATCAGCACCTCCAAATCTGAAGCCATGGTCCTCAGCCGTAAAAGGGTGGGTTACTCTCTTCGAGTCGAGGGTGAGGTTCGGCTTCAGTGAAGAAGTTCAAGTATATTGGGAATTTATTCACAAGTGAGTGAAGAATGGAGCATGAGATTGACAGATGGATTGGTGCAGCATCTGCAGTATTGCGGACTTTGTGTCAGTCTGTCGTGGTGAAGAGGGAATGGAGCTGTAAGGCAAAGCTCTCTGTTTACTGGTCAGTCTACGTTTCTACCCTCACCTGTGGTCGCGAACTCCGGGTAGTGACTGAAAGAATGAGATTGCAGATACAGGCAGTTGAAATGAGTTTTCTCCGCAGGATATCTGGACCCTCCTTAGAGATAGAGTGAGAAGTTCAGTCATCTGGGAGAGACTCGGAGTAGAACCGCTGCTCCTCCACATCGAGAGGGCCCAATTGAGATGGTTCAAGCATTTGGTTGGGATGCTTCCTGGGCGCCTCGCTAGGGAGATGCTTTGGACATGTCCGACAGGGAGGAGACCCCGAGGAAGACCCAGGACACACTGGAGAAACTCTTTCTCTCAGTTGGCCTGGGAATGCATTGGGATCCTCCTAGAAGAGCTGGAAGAGGTGGCTGTGGAGAGAGATGTCTGGGCCTTCCTGCTCAAGCTGCTGCCCCCGAGACCTGACCTCAGAACAATACAATAATACAATACAACTTTATTCATAAAGCACTTTAAAACAACACCGTTGGTCAACGTGCTGTACACTAACACAAACGAGCATAAAACTAGAAACTCCACAAATACCATAAAAGTGATGAACTACTAGATCAAAACAGTAAACAGTAAAAACTATAAAACAATAACTTAAAAACAGTAAAACCAGCATATCAAGCTGTGTTAACAGCCAAAGAGAAAAAAATGTGTCTTCAGAGCAGATTTAAAAACAGGAAGTGAGTCAGTTTGTCTGATGTGCAAAGGCAGCTCGTTCCACAGTTTAGGGCAGTGCTTCTCAATTATTTTCTGTTAAGCCCCCCCACAGGAAGAAGAATCCGGTCCGCGCCCCCCTACTCTCCGCTGCGACTATAAATACGGTGGCTGTAATAACCTCGCACATACCAAAAGAGGGTTAAAAAGAAAAAGGTTTATTATACGTCCACTGTAGTATAATTTGTATATAAAATTGTGATTCTCAATTCAAGTCCTCAGGTCTCCCTGCTCTGAATGTTTTAGATGTGCCTATTCCAGAACAGATGATCCACATGATTGCATGACCTCTTCTGCAGCCACCAAGTCCTGCAGAAGCAGGTGTGCAGAGGTAAAGTGGCATATGCAATAAGGCTAGTAAAAATAATATATATATCAGCAGTAGTGTAGATATAAAAGGTAGTGTAAAAGTAGTGCAATTTGTCCTCATTACTCACAACTTCTTCTTGGACCTGCTCCCCCAGGTGGGACAGGTGCCTGGAAGAGGACCAGACTTAGCTTTTTTTTAGGTTATTCTACCTGGATTATTGAGCATGCATCAGGGTGTCTCTGGAAAAGTTCAGAGTTCAGTCACACACTTCTACTGGAGGTGATGTGGTGGATTTCCCTGAAGAACACAAAGAGGTAAAAAAGAAAGAGTTAATAAGATTATAACTTTAAATTAAAAAATTATATAGATGATAATATTAATAAGACAACAATACCTCTTCTTGAACGTTTGTTATGAGGTGGTTAAATCGCTCGGTCATCATCATCATCAGAGCTCCAGGGCTTGTTGACATCAGTTTTATTTTTTTCATAAAGTGATGAACTTTGTTACTTTCAGTTCTGGAGCGGAGCTTCAAAACAGTCTGAAGTGTTGACATGATGGATGTTGTGGCGGAGCTCACGAACTTTAAAGCCTGCACATCAACCCAGAGCTTTAAAACTTCTACAGCTGCGACTGTGATCTGGACCGTTCTGATTTACCTCATGGAAGTTTAAATGCTGCTGTTAGCGGTGTTGCAACAAGCTGCTTTTCTTGCTTTTAGAAGAGACGTTCACGTAGGGATGAAGTTGTTTCAAGTCCGTTAACAAGACGTGTTGAAAAAAAAGAACGTGTTGCAGCTGCAGATCTCGTTTGTTCTCTCGTGGCGGAGCGCTCCGCGCCTCTGCATGTCTGCACCAGTCTCAGACTCTCCATGAAACAACAGCTTTGGACTTGCGCTCGTCTTTTTAAACAAGGAAGCCATAACTTTCCCAAACAAGACAACGCAGCGAGAAGCTAATGCTACGCGTGCTACAGATAATAGCGCCGTGCTGAAACACGCTTAGGAATTTTAGTTCCGCGGCGCAATAAGAAAATTCAAAACTGGGTCACAAGAGCCCGGGCCCCCCCTGGCATCGCACTGCGCCCCCCCAGGGGGGCGCGCCCCACTATTTGAGAAACGCTGGTTTAGGGGCAGCGACTGAGAACGCTCGGTCACCTCTCACCTGTTGGACTTTGGGACGACCAACAGCAGCTGATCTGCTGACCTCAGAGAGCGTGAGGGAAATTACGGCTGGAGAAGGTCGGACAGATACTGTGGGGCGAGCCCATGAAGACATTTGAATACAAACAAAATAACCTTAAAATTAACCCGGAAATGAACTGGGACAACAGGTGGAAGATGGATGGATGGATGGATGGATGGATGGATAATTATTGTTAAATCATGTTCAGTGGTGAAATAGCATTAGACATAGTGTGGTGCATTGCAAATCCAAAACACGAAGTGTGAAAACTTATTAGAAGCCTTTAAAATTACTTGCACTAATAACACCACATTACAAACAGTTCTAGGTAGATGGCAACAGCAGACTGAGACTTATGCCCCTTTTCCACCGGTCGGCTCGGGTCGGATGTTACGTCATATGTGCGTCGCAGAGACCCCCTTTCATCCTTTTCCACCGGATATTCCGTGCTAAGCCGCGCGAGATTTCCTGAGATTTTCGGGCTGCTTTCAGAGGGGTACTGAGGCGAGCTCACCCGCTCCGGAAGGAGGGAGGAGGAGACGAGAGCTGTTTTTACGGAAGCGAGGGACGCGATCACTGCAGGACTTTTACATGATAAACACGGTAAAAACAATTATTATTTTTTAAATTTATAGCAAAGATGGGTCTTCAGCTGAACGTGTCCTTAATAAAATCACGTACTGCTCAAAACTGCAGGATTTTAAAAAAATAGGTTCGCCACGAGCAACACGCGGCGCGCGGGCGGCTTTATGTCTTTAAATGTAGCTCAATGAACAGATATAAAATATATTTCATAGCTGACTTTAATAGTACGAGGGCTCCTGAGCTTAACCACGCTTTAATATTGTCACGTATGGTCAAATGTGCTGCATTTAAAGTAGTTTCGCTTTGACTTTTTCCAAAACCTGTGTTTGCACAACGAAAATAAATTATAAAAATTCGAATTTTATTTCAAATAACTCCAACAGGATACATTTCGTATATGAACATGTTGTGATCACACTAGATTTTTTTGAAAAATATCAGCTTTGTGGTTTTTGATAGAATTGATAATATGTGAAACAAAGTAGAAAATAATGGACGTAGGTTGACACATTTATGTCTATAAAACATTGAATTTTATTTCAAATAACTCCAACAGGATACATTTCGTATATGAACATGTTGTGATCACACTAGATTTTTTTGAAAAATATCAGCTTTGTGGTTTTTGATAGAATTGATAATATGTGAAACAAAGTAGAAAATAATGGACGTAGGTTGACACATTTATGTCTATAAAACATTGAATTTTATTTCAAATAACTCCAACAGGATACATTTCGTATATGAACATGTTGTGATCACACTAGATTTTTTTGAAAAA
>JBBPBX010099992.1:0-12439 GCA_038048925.1 Garcialebias charrua | reverse complement strand
AATGATCATAATAATTATCTAAACAATGATCTAAACAATGATCATAATAATGATCTAAACAATGATCTAATAATGATCTAATGATCTAAACAATGATCTAAACAATGATCATAATAATGATCTAAACAATGATTAATTATAATAATGATCTAAACAATGATCATAATAATGATCTAAACAATGATCATAATAATGATCTAAAAATGATCTAATGATTATAATAATGATCTAAACAATGATCATAATAATGATCTAAACAATGATTATAATAATGATCTAAACAATGATCTAAACAATGATTATAATAATGATCTAAACAATGATCTAAACAATGATCTAAAAAATGATCATAATAATGATCTAAACAATGATCATAATAATGATCTAAACAATGATCTAAACAATGATCATAATAATGATCTAAATAATGATCTAAACAATGATCTAAACAATGATCATAATAATGATCTAAACAATGATCTAAACAATGATCTAAAAAATGATCATAATAATGATCTAAACAATGATCATAATAATGATCTAAACAATGATCTAAACAATGATCATAATAATGATCTAAACAATGATCATAATAATGATCTAAACAATGATCTAAACAATGATCATAATAATGATCTAAACAATGATCTAAACAATGATCATAATAATGATCTAAACAATGATCTAAACAATGATCATAATAATGATCTAAACAATGATCTAAACAATGATCATAATAATGATCTAAACAATGATCATAATAATGATCTAAACAATGATCTAAACAATGATTATAATAATGATCTAAACAATGATCTAAACAATGATCTAAACAATGATCTAAACAATGATCATAATAATGATCTAAACAATGATCTAAACAATGATCATGATCTAATAATGATCTAAACAATGATCTAAACAATGATCATAATAATGATCTAAACAATGATCTAAACAATGATCATAATAATGATCTAAACAATGATCTAAACAATGATCATAATAATGATCTAAACAATGATCTAAACAATGATTATAATAATGATCTAAACAACGACCATAATAATGATCTAAACAATGATCATAATAATGATCTAAACAATGATCTAAACAGTGATCGTAATAATGATCTAAACAATGATCTAAACAATGATCATAATAATGATCTAAACAATGATCAAAATAATGATCTAAACAATGATCATAATAATGATCTAAACAATGATCTAAATAATGATCATAATAATGATCTAAACAATGATCTAAACAATGATCATAATAATGATCTAAACAATGATTATAATAATGATCTAAACAATGATCATAATAATGATCTAAACAATGATCTAAACAATGATCATAATAATGATCTAAACAATGATCTAAACAATGATCATAATAATGATCTAAACAATGATCTAAACAATGATCATAATAATGATCTAAACAATGATCTAAACAATGATATAATAATGATCTAAACAATGATCATAATAATGATCTAAACAATGATCTAAATGATCTAAACAATGATCATAATAATGATCTAAACAATGATCTAAACAATGATCATAATAATGATCTAAACAATGATCTAAACAATGATCATAATAATGATCTAAACAATGATCATAATAATGATCTAAACAATGATCATAATAATGATCTAAACAATGATCTAAATAATGATCATAATAATGATCTAAACAATGATCTAAAAAATGATCATAATAATGATCTAAACAATGATCATAATAATGATCTAAACAATGATCTATCTAAACAATGATCTAAACAATGATTATAATAATGATCTAAACAATGATCATAATTATGATCTAAACAATGATCTAAACAATGATCTAAACAATGATTATAATAATGATCTAAACAATGATCATAATAATCTAAACAATGATCATAATAATGATCTAAACAATGATCTAAACAATGATCATAATAATGATCTAAACAATGATCTAAACAATGATCATAATAATGATCTAAACAATGATCTAAACAATTATCATAATAATGATCTAAACAATGATCTAAACAATGATCATAATAATGATCTAAACAATGATCTAAACAATGATCATAATAATGATCTAAAAATGATCTAATAATTATAATAATGATCTAAACAATGATCTAAACAATGATCTAAACAATGATCATAATAATGATCTAAACAATGATCTAAACAATGATCATAATAATGATCATAACAATGATCTAAACAATGATCTAAACAATGATCATAATAATGATCTAAACAATGATCATAATAATGATCTAAACAATGATCTTAATAATGATCTAAACAATGATCTAAACAATGATCATAATAATGATCTAAACAATGATCTAAACAATGATCATAATAATGATCTAAACAATGATCTAAACAATGATTATAATAATGATCTAAACAATGATCATAATAATGATCTAAACAATGATCTAAACAATGATCTAAACAATGATCATAATAATGATCATAATAATGATCTAAACAATGATCATAATAATGATCTAAACAATGATCTAAACAATGATCATAATAATGATCTAAACAATGATCATAATAATGATCTAAACAATGATCATAATAATGATCTAAACAATGATCTAAACAATGATCATAATAATGATCTAAACAATGATCTAAACAATTAAACAATGATCATAATAATGATCTAAACAATGATCTAAACAATGATCATAATAATGATCTAAACAATGATCTAAACAATTATCATAATAATGATCTAAACAATGATCTAAACAATGATCATAATAATGATCTAAACAATGATCTAAACAATGATCATAATAATGATCTAAACAATGATCTAAACAATGATCATAATAATGATCTAAACAATGATCTAAACAATGATCATAATAATGATCTAAACAATGATCTAAACAATGATCATAATAATGATCTAAACAATGATCTTAATAATGATCTAATAATGATCTAAACAATGATCATAATAATGATCTAAACAATGATCTAAACAATGATCATAATAATGATCTAAACAATGATCATAATAATGATCTAAACAATTCATAATAATGATCTAAACAATGATCCTAAACAATGATCTTAATAATGATCTTAATAATGATCTAAACAATGATCATAATAATGATCTAAACAATGATCTAAACAATGATCATAATAATGATCTAAACAATGATCTATCTAAACAATGATCTAAACAATGATTATAATAATGATCTAAACAATGATCATAATAATGATCTAAACAATGATCTAAACAATGATCATAATAATCTAAACAATGATCATGATAATTATCTAAACAATGATCTAAACAATGATCTAAACAATGATCATAATAATGATCTAAACAATGATCTAAACAATGATCATAATAATGATCTAAACAATGATCTAAACAATTATCATAATAATGATCTAAACAATGATCTAAACAATGATCATAATAATGATCTAAACAATGATCTAAACAATGATCATAATAATGATCTAAACAATGATCTAAACAATGATCATAATAATGATCTAAACAATGATCTAAACAAAGATCATAATAATGATCTAAACAATGATCTAAACAATGATCATAATAATTATCTAAACAATGATCTAAACAATGATCATAATAATGATCTAAACAATGATGATAATAATGATCTAAACAATGATCTAAATAATGATTATAATAATGATCTAAACAATGATCTAAACAATGATCATAACAATCTAAACAATGATCATAATAATGATCTAAACAATGATCTAAACAATGATCATAATAATGATCTAAACAATGATCTAAACAATGATCTAAACAATGATCATAATAATGATCTAAACAATGATCTAAACAATGATCATAATAATGATCTAAACAATGATCTAAACAATGATCTAAACAATGATTATAATAATGATCTAAACAACGATCATAATAATGATCTAAACAATGATCATAATAATGATCTAAACAATGATCTAAACAGTGATTGTAATAATGATCTAAACAGTGATCTAAACAATGATCATAATAATGATCTAAACAATGATCATAATAATGATCTAAACAATGATCATAATAATGATCTAAACAATGATCATATAATGATCTAAACAATGATCTAAACAATGATCATAATAATGATCTAAACAATGATCATAATAATGATCTAAACAATGATCTAAACAATGATCATAATAATGATCTAAACAATGATCTATCTAAACAATGATCTAAACAATGATTATAATAATGATCTAAACAATGATCATAATAATGATCTAAACAATGATCTAAACAATGATCATAATAATCTAAACAATGATCATGATAATTATCTAAACAATGATCTAAACAATGATCATAATAATGATCTAAACAATGATCTAAACAATTATAATAATGATCTAAACAATGATCTAAACAATGATCATAATAATGATCTAAACAATGATCTAAACAATGATCATAATAATGATCTAAAAATGATCTAAAATTAATGATGATCTAAACAATGATCTAAACAATGATCTAAACAATGATCATAATAATGATCTAAACAATGATCTAAACAATGATCATAATAATGATCATAAAATGATCTAAACAATGATCTAAACAATGATCATAATAATGATCTAAACAATGATCTAAACAATTATCATAATAATGATCTAAACAATGATCTAAACAATGATCATAATAATGATCTAAACAATGATCTAAACAATGATCATAATAATGATCTAAACAATGATCTAAACAATGATTATAATAATGATCTAAACAATGATCATAAAATGATCTAAACAATGATCTAAACAATTATCAAAACAATGATCATAATAATCTAAACAATGATCATAATAATGATCTAAACAATTATCTAAACAATGATCATAATATTGATCTAAACAATGATCATAATAATGATCTAAACAATGATCTAAACAATGATCATAATAATGATCTAAACAATGATCATAATAATGATCTAAACAATGATCTAAACAATGATCTTAATAATGATCTAAACAATGATCTAAACAATGATCATAATAATGATCTAAACAATGATCTAAACAATGATCAATCTAAACAATGATCATAATAATGATCTAAACAATGATCTAAACAATGATCATAATAATGATCTAAACAATGATCTAAACAATGATTATAATAATGATCTAAACAATGATCATAATAATGATCTAAACAATGTTCTAAACAATTATCATAATAATGATCTAAACAATGATCATAATAATGATCTAAACAATGATTATAATAATGATCTAAACAATGATCATAATAATGATCTAAACAATGATCTAAACAATGATCTAAACAATGATCATAATAATGATCTAAACAATGATCATAATAATGATCTAAACAATGATCTAAACAATGATCTAAACAATGATCATAATAATCTAAACAATGATCATAATAATGATCTCAACAATGATCTAAACAATGATCATAATAATGATCTAAACAATGATCTAAACAATGATCATAATAATGATCTAAATGATGATCTAAACAATGATCATAATAATGATCTAAACAATGATCATAATAATGATCTAAAAAATGATCTAATAATTATAATAATGATCTAAACAATGATCTAAACAATGATCTAAACAATGATCATAATAATGATCTAAACAATGATCTAAACAATGATCATAATAATGATCTAAACAATGATCTAAACAATGATCTAAACAATGATCATAATAATGATCTAATAATGATCTTAATAATGATCTAAACAATGATCTTAATAATGATCTTAATAATGATCTAAACAATGATCATAATAATGATCTAAACAATGATCTAAACAATGATCATAATAATGATCTAAACAATGATCTAAACAATGATTAAATAATGATCTAAACAATGATCATAATAATGATCTAAACAATGATCTAAACAATTATCTAAACAATGATCATAATAATCTAAACAATGATCATAATAATGATCTAAACAATTATCTAAACAATGATCATAATAATGATCTAAACAATGATCATAATAATGATCTAAACAATGATCTAAACAATGATCATAATAATGATCTAAACAATGATCATAATAATGATCTAAACAATGATCTAAACAATGATCTTAATAATGATCTAAACAATGATCTAAACAATGATCATAATAATGATCTAAACAATGATCTAAACAATGATCATAATATAAACAATGATCATAATAATGATCTAAACAATGATCTAAACAATGATCATAATAATGATCTAAACAATGATCTAAACAATAATTATAATAATGATCTAAACAATGATCATAATAATGATCTAAACAATGTTCTAAACAATTATCATAATAATGATCTAAACAATGATCATAATAATGATCTAAAAATGATCTAATGATTATAATAATGATCTAAACAATGATCATAATAATGATCTAAACAATGATCTAAACAATGATCATAATAATGATCTAAACAATGATCATAATAATGATCTAAACAATGATCTAAACAATGATCTAAACAATGATCATAATAATGATCTAAACAATGATCATAATAATGATCTAAACAATGATCTAAACAATGATCATAATAATGATCTAAACAATGATCTAAACAATGATCATAATAATGATCTAAACAATGATCTAAACAATGATCATAATAATGATCTAAACAATGATCATAATAATGATCTAAAAATGATCTAATGATTATAATAATGATCTAAACAATGATCATAATAATGATCTAAACAATGATTATAATAATGATCTAAACAATGATCTAAACAATGATTATAATAATGATCTAAACAATGATCTAAACAATGATCTAAAAAATGATCATAATAATGATCTAAACAGTGATCATAATAATGATCTAAACAATGATCTAAACAATGATCATAATAATGATCTAAACAATGATCATAATAATGATCTAAACAATGATCTAAACAATGATCATAATAATGATCTAAACAATGATCTAAACAATGATCATAATAATGATCTAAACAATGATCTAAACAATGATCATAATAATGATCTAAACAATGATCTAAACAATGATCATAATAATTATCTAAACAATGATCTAAACAATGATCATAATAATGATCTAAACAATGATGATAATAATGATCTAAACAATGATCTAAACAATGATATAATAATGATCTAAACAATGATCTAAACAATGATCTTAATAATGATCTAAACAATGATCATACAATGATCTTAATAATGATCTTAATAATGATCTAAAAATCTAAACAATGATCATAATAATGATCTAAACAATGATCTAAACAATGATCATAATAATGATCTAAACAATGATCTAAACAATGATTATAATAATGATCTAAACAATGATCATAATAATGATCTAAACAATGATCATAATAATGATCTAAACAATGATCTAAACAATGATCATAATAATGATCTAAACAATGATCATAATAATGATCTAAACAATGAATGATCTAAACAATGATCATAATAATGATCTAAACAATGATCTAAACAATGATCATAATAATGATCTAAACAATGATCTAAACAATGATCATAATAATGATCTAAACAATGATCATAATAATGATCTAAACATAATAATGATCTAAACAATGATCTAAACAATGATCATAATAATGATCTAAACAATGATCTAAACAATGATCATAATAATGATCTAAACAATGATCTTAATAATGATCATAATAATGATCTAAACAATGATCTAAACAATGATCATAATAATGATCTAAACAATGATCATAATAATGATCTAAACAATGATCTAAACAATGATCTAAACAATGATCATAATAATGATCTAAACAATGATCTAAACAATGATCATAATAATGATCTAAACAATGATCTAAACAATGATCATAATAATGATCTAAACAATGATCATAATAATGATCTAAACAATGATCATAATAATG
This sequence comes from Garcialebias charrua, assembly GCA_038048925.1. Taxonomy (NCBI): domain Eukaryota; kingdom Metazoa; phylum Chordata; class Actinopteri; order Cyprinodontiformes; family Rivulidae; genus Garcialebias; species Garcialebias charrua. The sequence goes on along the minus strand of JBBPBX010099992.1, from coordinate 4,401 downwards.
ATCTAAACAATGATCTAAATAATGATCATAATAATGATCTAAACAATGATCTAAACAATGATCATAATAATGATCTAAACAATGATCATAATAATGATCTAAACAATGATCTAAACAATGATCTAAACAATGATTATAATAATGATCTAAACAATGATCATAATAATGATCTAAACAATGATCTAAACAATGATCTAAACAATGATTATAATAATGATCTAAACAATGATCATAATGATCTAAACAATGATCATAATAATGATCTAAACAATGATCTAAACAATGATCATAATAATGATCTAAACAATGATCTAAACAATGATCATAATAATGATCTAAACAATGATCTAAACAATGATCATAATAATGATCTAAACAATGATCTAAACAATGATCATAATAATGATCTAAACAATGATCTAAACAATGATCATAATAATGATCTAAACAATGATCATAATAATGATCTAAACAATGATCTAAACAATGATCTAAACAATGATCATAATAATGATCTAAACAATGATCTAAACAATGATCATAATAATGATCTAAACAATGATCTAAACAATGATCATAATAATGATCTAAACAATGATCTAAACAATGATCATAATAATGATCTAAACAATGATCTAAACAATGATCATAATAATGATCTAAACAATGATCTAAACAATGATCATAATAATGATCTAAACAATGATCTAAACAATGATTATAATAATGATCTAAACAATGATCATAATAATGATCTAAACAATGATCTAAACAATGATCTAAACAATGATTATAATAATGATCTAAACAATGATCATAATAATGATCTAAACAATGATCATAATAATGATCTAAACAATGATCTAAACAATGATCATAATAATGATCTAAACAATGATCATAATAATGATCTAAACAATGATCATATAATAATGATCTAAACAATGATCATAATAATGATCTAAACAATGATCTAAACAATGATCATAATAATCTAAACAATGATCATAATAATGATCTAAACAATGATCTAAACAATGATCATAATAATGATCTAAACAATGATCTAAACAATTATCATAATAATGATCTAAACAATGATCTAAACAATGATCATAATAATGATCTAAACAATGATCTAAACAATGATCATAATAATGATCTAAACAATGATCTAAACAATGATCATAATAATGATCTAAACAATGATCTAAACAATGATCATAATAATGATCTAAACAATGATCTAAACAATGATCATAATAATGATCTAAACAATGATCTAAACAATGATCTAAACAATGATCTAAACAATGATCATAATAATGATCTAAACAATGATCTAAACAATGATCATAATAATGATCTAAACAATGATCATAATAATGATCTAAACAATGATCATAATAATGATCTAAACAATGATCATAATGATCTAAACAATGATCTAAACAATGATCATAATAATGATCTAAACAATGATCATAATAATGATCTAAACAATGATCTAAACAATGATCATAATAATGATCTAAACAATGATCTATCTAAACAATGATCTAAACAATGATTATAATAATGATCTAAACAATGATCATAATAATGATCTAAACAATGATCTAAACAATGATCATAATAATCTAAACAATGATCATAATAATTATCTAAACAATGATCTAAACAATGATCATAATAATCTAAACAATGATCATAATAATGATCTAAACAATGATCTAAACAATGATCATAATAATGATCTAAACAATGATCTAAACAATATCATAATAATGATCTAAACAATGATCTAAACAATGATCATAATAATGATCTAAACAATGATCTAAACAATGATCATAATAATGATCTAAACAATGATCTAAACAATGATCATAATAATGATCTAAACAATGATCTAAACAATGATCATAATAATGATCTAAACAATGATCTAAACAATGATCATAATAATGATCTAAACAATGATCTAAACAATGATCATAATAATGATCTAAACAATGATCATAATAATGATCTAAACAATGATCTAAACAATGATCATAATAATGATCTAAACAATGATCTAAACAATGATCAGATCATAATAATGATCTAAACAATGATCTAAACAATGATCATAATAATGATCTAAACAATGATCTAAACAATGATCTAAACAATGATCATAATAATGATCTAAACAATGATCTAAACAATGATCATAATAATGATCTAAACAATGATCTAAACAATGATCTAAACAATGATTATAATAATGATCTAAACAATGATCATAATAATGATCTAAACAATGATCATAATAATGATCTAAACAATGATCTAAACAATGATCATAATAATGATCTAAACAATGATCTAAACAATGATCATAATAATGATCTAAACAATGATCATAATAATGATCTAAACAATGATCATAATAATGATCTAAACAATGATCATAATAATGATCTAAACAATGATCTAAACAATGATCATAATAATGATCTAAACAATGATCATAATAATGATCTAAACAATGATCTAAACAATGATCATAATAATGATCTAAACAATGATTCTAAACAATGATCTAAACAATGATCATAATAATGATCTAAACAATGATCATAATAATGATCTAAACAATGATCTAAACAATGATCATAATAATCTAAACAATGATCATAATAATTATCTAAACAATGATCTAAACAATGATCATAATAATGATCTAAACAATGATCTAAACAATTATCATAATAATGATCTAAACAATGATCTAAACAATGATCATAATAATGATCTAAACAATGATCTAAACAATGATCATAATAATGATCTAAACAATGATCTAAACAATGATCATAATAATGATCTAAACAATGATCTAAACAATGATCATAATAATGATCTAAACAATGATCTAAACAATGATCATAATAATGATCTAAACAATGATCTAAACAATGATCATAATAATGATCTAAACAATGATCTAAACAATGATCTACTAATAATGATCTAAACAATGATCTAAACAATGATCATAATAATGATCTAAACAATGATCTAAACAATGATCATAATAATGATCTAAACAATGATCATAATAATGATCTAAACAATGATCTAAACAATGATCATAATAATGATCTAAACAATGATCTAAACAATTATCAAAAAATGATCATAATAATCTAAACAATGATCATAATAATGATCTAAACAATGATCTAAACAATGATCATAATAATGATCTAAACAATGATCATAATAATGATCTAAACAATGATCTAAACAATGATCATAATAATGATCTAAACAATGATCATAATAATGATCTAAACAATGATCTAAACAATGATCATAATAATGATCTAAACAATGATCTAAACAATGATCATAATAATGATCTAAACAATGATCTAAACAATGATCATAATAATCTAAACAATGATCATAATAATGATCTAAACAATGATCTAAACAATGATCATAATAATGATCTAAACAATGATCTAAACAATGATCATAATAATGATCTAAACAATGATCATAATAATGATCTAAACAATGATCTAAACAATGATCATAATAATGATCTAAACAATGATCATAATAATGATCTAAACAATGATCTAATGATTATAATAATGATCTAAACAATGATCATAATAATGATCTAAACAATGATCTAAACAATGATCTAAACAATGATCATAATAATGATCTAAACAATGATCATAATAATGATCTAAACAATGATCTAAACAATGATCTAAACAATGATCATAATAATGATCTAAACAATGATCATAATAATGATCTAAACAATGATCTAAACAATGATCATAATAATGATCTAAACAATGATCTAAACAATGATCATAATAATGATCTAAACAATGATCTAAACAATGATCATAATAATGATCTAAACAATGATCATAATAATGATCTAAACAATGATCTAAACAATGATCATAATAATGATCTAAACAATGATCTAAACAATGATCATAATAATGATCTAAACAATGATCTAAACAATGATCATAATAATGATCTAAATAATGATCTAAACAATGATCTAAACAATGATCATAATAATGATCTAAACAATGATCTAAACAATGATCATAATAATGATCTAAACAATGATCTAAACAATGATCATAATAATGATCTAAACAATGATCTAAACAATGATCCTAATAATGATCTAAACAATGATCTAAACAATGATTATAATAATGATCTAAACAATGATCATAATAATGATCTAAACAATGATCTAAACAATGATCTAAACAATGATCATAATAATCTAAACAATGATCATAATAATGATCTAAACAATGATATCCTAAACAATGATCATAATAATGATCTAAACAATGA
>JBBPBX010099990.1:0-12439 GCA_038048925.1 Garcialebias charrua | reverse complement strand
TATATATATACATATATGCCAGCTTTAATGTCTGTTTATATTTTATATTTGCTTATATTAGTGGTGAAAAATGAAGCAATTAATTCTACAATGGGTGTAAAAGCTTTTATACTGCCACAGTGTGTCTGCTGAACCTCACAGCTGCCCTGCTGAGCTCTGCTCATATAAGCCCTATGGCACGTTTTCATTAGTCATTTCATTAGTCACTTATCCCTAACCAGCCGGAAGCATTGAAAAAATATCAATGCATTGGAAAAAAGGTGGTAGGAGGTAGATTTCTACATGTATTCTTGTTTTTTTAATCATTATTTAAGTTCAACATGCATTACTCTTTTCATCTGGGACTTGAAGTACAATGTATATGTCCCCTCGTTGCAGTTCATACTTTGCCATAACTGTTTGCATAAAATAAAAAATAAAATAAAGAAAGACAGAAAGACTTCAGGTCTCAAGCCTAGGCCCTAGAAGCTTAATGGATAAAGGCAGCTGCTAGCAATTCAAACTTCAAAATGGCTGAATCAGCACATTGGCCTTTGCAAACACAAAAATATCTATCTCTGTAAAAAAAAAATACAGAGTTAAACCGTTATGTACTTGGAGTACTTTAAGTACTTTGTACTAACCCGGCCACTACACACCTTGGGGTGTCTATGAGTGCACATCTAATTCTCCAGCTCCCCGAGCGCGACTACGCTGCTCGCTGCACCACCTGGTGGTGGTTGGGTTAAATGCAGAAGACCAATTTCGTCTGTCAAGTATGGGAAACATACACAGATGACAAATGTGACAAATTATTATTATTATTATAACCGATCACATGAGATGTCTTGTAAAAACGTTTGGCACACCACAGTTCTGGGTGGAAATGAAAATAATAAATAATAATGAATTTAATTTATAACGCACTTTACATTAACAAAAATCTCAAAGTGCTACAAAGTGCAACAAAATCAAAAATAAAACAAGTGATAAAACAAGTAAAATCAATAATAATATCAACTAAGATCAAAGATAAAATCATGAGGAGGCAGGGTAGGCTTGCTTAAAAAGAAAGGTCTTTATACAGTGGCCGAGGGGTGCAAACGCGCTACAAAAAGAAAACAGCGCTCCAGAAGATAACGCACTGCAAAAGATAAAACCCGCACCAAAAGCACGAACGCGTTGCAAACCCAAATGCTTCGCAGCTGCAACGCAAAAAATAAAACAGTGCTCCAAAAGATAACACGCGCTCCTAAAGAATGGACGACCTGCAAATACAGAACAAGCTGCAAATAGAAAAGCTACAACAGAAGTGCTCCAGACCACTAGGGGCAGTCGAACAAAGAACAAATCATAAAGCATATTATAGTTTTCGGAATGGCCCTAGTCATTTGTGTATTTTAACTTATTTATTTTAAGAATATTTTACACTTCATCGGAACTATCGCGTTGTATTTGTTTTAATACTGTGCGATAGAGGAGCAATGCATGAATGCCAAGTTGGGTCAGTAGTCTAAGAGATCGATAGATCGAACCAAGCAACAACAAAGAATAAACATGTAGAGGTATTTATCTATTCCACCCGATCTATCCAAAACAAAAGGCTTAAAAAAAAGAAAGTAATACCACAAAATTTTCGAGACCGGGGATCCAACCAGGGTCTCCCGCATCCCAAGCCATCTCTTAGACCACTGACCCAACTTGGCATTCATGCATCGCTCCTCCTCCGCACAGTATTAAAACAAATACAACGAAATAGTTTTGATGAAGTGCAAAATAGTCTTAAAATAAATAAGTTAAAATACACAAATAACTAGTGCCATTCCGAAAACTATAATATGCTTTATGATTTGTTCTTTGTTCGACTGCCCTTAGTGGTCTGGAGCACTTCCGTTGTAGCTTTTTCTATTTGCAACGTTTCTGAATTTGCAGAGCGTTCTTATTTTGCAGAGCGTTCGTCCATTGCAGAGCGTTCACTTTTTTCTTTTTGCAACGCTTTTTTAAAATTTGCAGCCGTCCTTTTGCAGTGTTTCATTTTTTGCAGCGCTTTTTTGTTTTAGCAGAGCGTTTCATTTTTTGCAGCGTTTTTCTCTTCTTGCAACACGTTTGCACCCCTCGGCCACCGTATCTTTAAGCCTTGTTTAAAGTCAACCAGTGACTGTGGGGCTCTCAGGTAGTCAGGGAGGGAGTTCCATAGGCGGGGGACAGACACACAGAATGCCCGGTCTCCCAAGGTTCTTAATTTGGTTTGTGGAATGTGAAGTAGATTATTGTTCTGTGATCGTAGAGACCGGGTGGATGAATATGGTGCAAGAATGTCCTTTAGATAATCAGGTGAAGTACCGTGTAAGCATTGGTGTGTAATGAGAGCAGTTTTGTACTGAATTCTGTAGGTGACAGGAAAAGAGATGTCTGGGCTTCTGCACCTGTGACCCAACTCCAGAACCAGCAGCAGATATTGAATGGAAGGAAGGACTTTACATGCAAGGTGACAGGTGATATGCATTATGTCAAGGTGCACTAATTTCAGTTCCCTATCAGTCGGTCTCTCAGTGCAACACAATTGCTATGGGAATCAGCGCCTCCACGCGGCGACCTGAAGTAATACACTCACGCCTTTACGGCAGGGGCGTCAGCGTCGCACCAGAGGCCCCGACCTCTGGACATTTAAGCGGCTGACGCCCGTCCATCTTTCTCTTTTTGCCCTTCACCTCGCAAATACCTGAAACACTCTTCTCGGATCTTCTCTGTATCTTCATCACTCGACCAGAGGTGAGCTCGCTCCCTACACAGAGCATACAGAGAATCTTCTACTGCGGACTGCTGGGCTGGCGAAGGCTGGCCCGGCACATTTTTCTTCACCCCAAAGTTTTCTTCTCCTCTCTCCACAGAACGCTTCGCTCGACGGCGCTGACTGCGCGACACCGCTACCCTGCTAACAACTAGCAGGCTAGCCGGCGAAAGCGACACGAGGAAGGAGACGTCTCCGGACGACGTTAGCACTGCTAACGGGCTTAACTCTTCTCAGCCACGGCTCCCGAGAAGGTAATGCGAAAACCCAAAAGTCAAAGAAGACCAGCAGGCCAGCGAGCCCCAGCTCCCGTGCCTTTTTCTCTTCTGCTTTTCTACTGCTCGGTTAGCGAACGCTAACTGCGAGGCATGCTACCTGCTAAGCTAACGAAGCTAACAGGCCAGCAGACCCGAGCAGCTTGACGAGAGGACGTCCTCGGACAAGGAACTCTGGCAGGCCGTGAGCTCTGGCTCCCGAACTTGCTTCAGCGGATCTGGATACCCCCCTTTTCAGCAACGGACACCCACGAGGCCTGTCCACTCTTCTCTGGGATGCTACACGCAAGGACACTCAAAGCTTTTCTCGCGGATGACCCCGGAGAAAGGAGAGTGGAAACGGAATAACCCCGCTGCTATCTGGCTAGCTTCCACGGTTAGCATGGCTAACCTGGGGTACCCACGACAACACGCGATGGAAGACGGCGTTGCTAACACGATTAGCGCGGCTACGAGCGGACAACGAAGGACTCCATCGTGAGGTATGTGAAAATGCTTGGACTAGCTTGCTAGCTAACCTTCTCATATTTTGCCTTTTCCGCTATCCTGCGAATCGACGGTAGAATTCATCACATAACTAAGTGTTTTTTACCGATGCTGCGTTGCTCGAGGGCCCGTCTTAGCACCGCTAGCGGGCTCACATGTACCTCCATGTTTAGCCCCGGCTAACAAGGAGACTCTGTCCTGCACAGTCCAGGAGGAGGATTTTCAGCTACCTGTTCAGCTGCGCTACCTGGTAGTTTTTCCTTGCAACATCGATGACGCTGAGAGCTTATCCACCCATGAGGCTATGGATGACTCTCTGACGTTAAACCATCTCAGGGCCCGAAGGGCCCTGGTGGGATGGACAAGGACAAGTGGCCTCGGTATCGCAGGCCCACCAGGCAGAAAGCTACAGGAGCTGCAAGAGGCCACCAGCAAAAGAAGAGGAAAGGAGATGCCCCTGCACCATTACAGGCGCTCTCACTCATAGAAGGAGAGAAAATGCCGAATTTCTACCACCATACCACCAGTTTCTGTGTTTTTAAGGAACACGGACTAGCTGGTTCAGAACGTTTAAACACACAAGAACACTCAGACCCTTGTGTAATAAAGAGAAATCGCCGTCCACACACGACAATACAATCTCAGACTACTGAATGTGTCCTGGTCCCAAAATGGGAACAGGGCCCGGTTTGCCCGCTCACGCAGTACGGGAACCTGGTCTTTCGAGCGCAGACTTCACTTGTAAAATGCTACAAGGAGCTGGTGGTGCGTGTGTGCATCCTAAACAGTAACTAGTCTACTGTAATTGTCATCCACACACGACAATAAAATCTCAGACTACTGAATGTGTCCTGGTCCCAAAATGGGAACAGGGCCTCAGGTTTGCCCGCTCATGTAGTACAGGAACCTGACCTTTTGAGCCCAGACTTCACTTGTAAAATGCTACAAGGAGCTGATGGTATGTGTGTGCGCACTAAACAATAACTCGTCTACTGTATGTGTAATGAAAAGCAAACACTGTTTCATGCATATACAAGAATGAACGTTCCAGAGCACAGACTGCCCTGGTTCTTAACTCACCACTTGGTGAAACACAACCTACTAGGTCAAACTACGAACCACAGTGGGACACACGAGTTTTGCCTGAGACAGTCAAATCTCGCAATGTCTTCTGCTGGACAGACCAGCCTGCTCCAGAGTACACGGGAGGGGTCGAAGGCCACCCCTTCCGCACTCAAATGAAGCAAGCAGCCGCTAGACATCCCTCCCAGGGGATGCGTTGCGGGCTCAAGTTCTTCCTGGTACCCAAAAAGAGATGAATATCTGAGACCGTCCCTGGATCTTAGGACTCTGGGCAAGAAAACAAGAATTTTTCAATTTCAAAATGTTGACACTGCGGCAGGTCCCCCGGTCCGTGAGACCTGGAGACTACGCATGTACAGTGAATTTGAGAGACGCCTGCTTCCATGTGGACGTCTGGAGGAGGCACAGGAAATTCTTCCAGTTTTGCCTTCAAAGGGAAAGCTTATAAATACAAAGTCTTACCCTTCAGTTTGAAGATTGCTCCTCATACATTTACTAAATGTCTGGATGCAGCCCTGACCCCTCTTAGGAATCAAGGAGTCAGGATTATGAACTACCTGGATTACCTCCTGGTCTTTGGCCGGGAGCAGGCCCAGTCACACTCCTGGGTGATCTCTCACCTGGAGTCTCTCGGATTTTTCATAAACCCACAAAAGGAGTGACCTGACCCCATCACAGATTACCGTATTTCTGGGAGTACAGGTCTACACCATCCGGTACAAGGCATGGCTCTCAGAGGAACGTGCTTCCTCGATTCGCCGTTGCCTGGCAAAAGTTTAAACTGAATCAACGGATTCCCCTGTAAGCATGCCAACGCCTCTTTAGGCCTCTTGGCGGAAGTCATACCCTGTGTGCCACAAGCATTGGTGAGGATGCGAGTCAGACATGCATGGCTAAACCAATAAAAATAACCTGCCCCCGTCTGGGTGAGCAGAATTTTTTTTAGAATCATCTCAAAGTGCCTGAGGGCCCCGGAACCTTGGGGGGATCTGTCCGTGTTCAAGGAATGGGTCCCGTAAGGTAAGGTGTCATCCCGTGTGATTATCACGACGGACACCTTGGAAACAGGATGAGGAGGCAGTCTGCAGAAATCTGAATGCCCGAGGCCTCTGGAATGACCAGGAAGTAGATTGTACATCAACTTCCTGGAGTTGTTGGCTGTATTCCTGTCAGCAAGATACTTCTTTGGTAAAGGTCTGATTGCGGGACAGCACGTCCTGGTGTACATAACCACGGTGTCCTTCATTGACTGGGAAGGGGAGACGAGATCCCAAGCCCTCCTCAGCCTGACACAGAGGATGCTTACATGGTACGCTCCAGGATTATTGTCGCTCAGGATGACTCATGTTCCGAGTGAACTGAGTTACGGAGCGAATGCCCTCTCAAGAGGGCCTCTTTTGGAATCAGAATGAGGACTGAACCCACGACTCGTGGATCAGGTCTGGTCACGGGTTAAAAGAACCTCGGTGGACTTTTTCCCATGCGGAGCCAGTTCACAATGTGACCTCTACTTCTCAAAGTTCAGGACAACAACATACACAAGGGACACCCTTGGTATTTATGTTTACTTGGGAGTTGCTTCAGTGGAAGGGTTCTCCTCTCCTCTGACAGTTCTCCAACATCAGGATGGGCCTCTTTGACAGTCCTAGTAGTTGTCTGTTCAAGAAGCAGATGAGGGACTCGTGCGTGCCCCTTGTACATACATTTTTCCCCTAGGGACCTGGAAAGTTACCCTGTGCTTAACTGGGTTTTTTACCTCCACATTGCCATCTCATTGCCAGTGGCGTAATTGGTCCCTTGCTCTTTTCCTCCTGCTTCTCAGGATTTCCAGGGAAAAATGAGATGTTGAGTAATCACACTAGCAGAAGACGCTTATGCTGTCTCTAACTGGTGTTTTCATCTATGTGTCCAGTGGCAACATCAGGACGATGTTTCTACATGTGGCATTTTTTTTCTCAGGCTGTGCTCTCTACATACCTTGTGGAGAGCGGCTGGGAAATGCCTGCCGTATTAAGGCAGATGTTCTCACATGCATTTTGCTGAGCATTTCAAGGGCGTGAATGAATTACGTTCCCATAGCAATTGTGTTGCACCGAGAGACCGACTGATAGGGAACTGAAAGTTATGCACCATAACTCATGTTCCCTGAAGAAGGGAACGAGTTGCAACACATATGTCCCTTTCAATGCTGAATGCTCAGTGAAGTGCATTTATTAGAGAAAGATGGACGGGCGTCAGCCGCCTAAATGTCCAGAGGGCGGGGCCTCTGGCGCGACGCTGACACCCCTGCCGTAAAGGCGTGAGTGTATTACTTCAGGTCACCGGACGGAGGCGCTGATTCCCATAGCAATTGTGTTGCACCTCGTTCCCTTCTTCAGGGAACATGAGTTATGGTGCATAACTTTCATGTTTTTTTCTTCTTCTTCTACTGTATGCATTCTTATGTTTTACTGTGTTTTTACTAAAAGTTTTCACCTGAACTGCTTTCTGGAATACTCTGCTCATTTCAGTAAGTGATCAGAATTAATGCAGCACCTCAGCCACAGAAATGGAAACTAACAATTTTCAGCATCAGTGATAATTTACAAAGTTAAAGGAAACTCATCAAAGATTTGATGTGTAACAGAATACTCACTGTTTTTTGGCTGCAGGTCAGGAGTTGAGCATCCTTAGTTGTTACAACAAAAGAACCCACTGGAGCCGACCCACCATATTCTCTAGCCTCCAACAGGAAACCAGCAAATGTAGATGTCAGAGACTGGAGATTCACTTGAAAACAAACAAACAAACAAACAGAAGAAACAAAATTATTTTCTCAGTCTATCGTAACCCTTGCAGCAAAGAGAAGATCCCCAAAGGAGTGGGAGGCAGGAGGCATGCTGGCAAAGTTATGTAAAAAATATTTTTATGGGTGGGGTGTGGTCGTGAGATGGAGTGAGTCGCACTTGCCAGTGCTCCGGGTAAAATTTATTTTTTAGTACCACCAAGCCCTCTATATGTAATGTTTTTTGCCTATCATCACGCACACAACTTCTATCAAGCATCTCTTTTGAAGATTTTGGATTAAAAAATGTCTCAAAAGTCAACAAGATCGAAGAAGGACGCCGAGAAAGATGACGCTGGCCTAACCCTCGAGGCAATTACCTCGCTGCTGGAGGAGCACAGCGTTGCGCTTGTCAGCTGAGTTTAAACAAACTTTTCACCAGCTGGATATCAAATTGGACCAAACTCGGCTCGCGGTGGAGGAACACGGCCAGCGTGTGTCATCACTGGAACTTGTCACTAACGACCTGAGCCAGCGCATGTCGGAGGTGGAAAACACCTGCTCAACTCTGCAGGAGGAAAACGCCAGACTAAGATCTAAACTGGCGGATTTAGAAAATCGAAGCAGACGGCAGAATATTCGTGTGCTGGGTTTACCGGAATCTATTGAAAGCGGACGTCCCACAGACTTCTTCTCCAACCTGCTGTGCGACATCTACGGGCGTGACACGCTTCCTTCTCCACCCGAACTGGACCGGGCCCATCGAACCCTCGCTCCGAAACCCGCCTCGGACCAGCGGCCGCGCCCGGTTATCCTGCGAGTGCACCGGGTCCAGGTGAAGGAGCTCATGATCCGAGAGGCTCGACGCAGAGGCAGGCTTGAATATCAGGGTAAACCGGTGCGGATCGTGGAAGACTACAGCCCAGAAGTCCTCAACCAGCGAGTGGAATATAAGGACGTGATGTCTGCGCTGTATTCTCTGGGTCTAAAACCTGCTCTGCTTTTTCCTGCTCGACTTCGCGTGACTTTACCTGATGGACACAGAAAGTGGTTGGGCTCGGTCGAGGAGGCGCAGAAGTTCAGTGACACCTTTCAAGCTTCACAGCGCAAGTAATATTTAAACTTTTCTTCTAACTGATGAACAGTGTGCTGTTCCAACACGCTTTGATTATTACACTAAACTTTTCTTTACATGAGGTGAGGAACAGATGAGCAGGACTCTGCCCATACTCTCATTATCTGAGACTTTTTTAGTTGCAGCTTTTTTTGAACTATTAACATTTTTGAAATGAAACATTTTTCCTTTTCTCGTTTACCTGTTGACTATTTTGAGCTGAATCTTGGGTTAGTCCTGGATTGATTGATAATTAATTTGAGATTGGGATTAATTTAACTTTACGTTTGTATATGTGTGCGTGATTACCGGTACACATTTATGTGTATACATTTTTTGGCCTTGCATACTTTAAACTAGTTTGTGAGGTGCTTATAAAATTTTTTTTTTTTTTTTTTTTTTTTAGGCATTAGGTATTTAGGCACATAAATAATTGAAGTAGGCCTATCCAGGTATAAAAATGGGTGAAATATATAATGTTTTTAATATATTATTTTGAACTATTAACATTTTTCCTCTTCTTGTTTACCTGTTGACTATCTTGAATTGAATCTTGAATTGGTCTTGGACTGATTGAAGATTTAATTTAGGATTAGGATTAATTTAACCTTGTTTATATGTGTATGCGTGATCACACATCTATGTGTACATTTTTGGCCTTGCATGAGGTGCTTATACATTTTTTTTTTCCTCTGATGATACTGGAGCACTAGTTTAAAAGTTAGACAGGAGACTTATTTTTAATTTCTATGGAGCTTGCTGCTTCTGTCTGTTGCAGCTGTCCAGGGTGGGAAAGGGAGGGGGTGGGGGGTCCATCACTGCCATTAATTTATATTTTCTTTCACTTTGCCAAGAACTGCACAGCCATCAACACATTAGACTGTATTACCTACCTTTCTTATACAAATTATTAGTAATATGAGTGGTCAGTTGGTGTTGTCAAGCTGGAACGTCAAAGGTTTGAACCACCCCGTCAAGAGAAGGAAGGTGCTCTCTCATTTAAAACAGTTAAATACAGGCATTGCTTTCCTGCAGGAGACTCACATTAGAAGTGACGATAGCAAACGATTACTGCAAACATGGCACGGGCAGAGTTTCCATTCCTCATTTCGAGCAAAGGCTCGGGGCGTCTCGATCCTCATCAGTCAAGACATTTCATTTGAACCTTTTCAAGTTAACTCAGATAAATATGGTCGTTTTGTGATTGTTTCCGGTAAATTGTACAACACACCAGTAGTGCTAGTTAACGTTTATGCCCCAAATACGGATGATGTTGGTTTCTTTGAGAAATTATTCTCACTGCTCCCGGACCTAAACACATACTCATTGATACTCAGTGGTGACTTGAATTGCTGGTTGGACCCAGTTTTGGACAGATCCTCTACAAACCCTGCCACAGCCAGCAGGTCGTCCCACACTATTCGTGCCTTTCTATCTAAGTATGGCCTGTGCGATGTATGGCGTTTTTTACACCCAGCTGAGAGAGAATATTCTTTTTTTTCTCATGTTCATCATTCATACTCGAGGATCGATTACTTTTTCATGGACAACAAACTTCTTCCCTCTGTCCGTGGCTGTGACTACCACAGTATTGTCATCTCAGACCATGCACCTGTCACTCTGTCTTTGTCCCTCCCTGACATTCCTATAAGGAGTAGACAGTGGAGATTCAATTCAACGTTACTGTTAAACAATGATTTTGTATAACCTTCTTTCTATCCATAAACAGAACTCCTGGGATCCCACTGTCAACAGTTTGGGATACCCTTAAGGCCTATCTTAGGGGACAAATCATTTCATATACCGCCCGGCTGAGGCAAAAATCTCAAAAAGAAAGAACTGATTTAGCCCAGCAGATAAAAGAAATTGATCAACAATATGCTCAAAACAAATGCCCTAATCTGTACAAAAAAAAAGTAGAACTCAAAACTAAGTTTGATTTATTGTCTACATACTCAATAGAACAATCACTTTTGAAAAGTAAATCATCATTTTACATACATGGAGAAAAGTCAGGAAAACTACTGGCAAATCAGTTGAAGGGTGCCATGGCTAAACAAATCATCCCTAAGATCCAATTAGAGAACGGCACCACAACTCTAGATCATTTACAAATTAACAGAGCATTTAAGGACTTTTATTCCCATTTATATACTTCAGAATCCCAAACCAACAAGAATTTATCTTCTCAGTTTTTCGAAAAGACCAACATGCCAAAACTCACACCCAACCTGAAAGATGCACTGGAGATCCCAATATCCCTGACAGAAATTGTGTCAGCTGTATCGGTAATGCAGTCTGGCAAATGTCCGGGTCCTGACGGCTTCCCTGCTGAATTTTTTAAGAAATTTTCTTCATTACTTTCCCCACTCCTACACTCGGTTCTCTTAGAGTCATTTGACCAAGGATCCCTTCCGAAATCTTTTTTAGAGGCCTGCATTACCCTCATTGCAAAGAAAGGAAAAGACCCAACTCACTGTTCCTCTTATCGACCAATCTCCCTTTTAAATACAGACGCCAAAATTTTAGCCAAAGTTCTTGCTCAAAGGTTGGAAAAGATCCTTCCTTTGATCATATCAAAAGACCAGACTGGATTCATTAAAGGCAGGCACTCCTTTTTTAATGTCAGACGCCTTTTTGACATTATTTATTCTCCTTCGGATACTGTTCCTGAGTGTGTTATTTCCCTTGATGCAGAGAAAGCATTTGATCGGGTTGAATGGGACTACTTGTTTAATGTTCTTGACAAATTTGGTTTTGGCCCCAATTTCATTACATGGGTGCAATTAATTTATTCACATCCCACCGCAACCATTCGTACCAACTCTCAGATATCAAAACCCTTCAGTCTACATCGAGGAACTCGCCAGGGATGCCCACTGAGCCCTATGCTCTTTGACCTGGCAATTGAACCTCTTGCCACTGCTTTGCGGTCCTGTGACACAATTTCAGGAATCTGGAGAGGCGATATGGAGCACAAGGTCTCCCTTTATGCTGATGACCTTTTACTTTTCATTTCTCATCCGACTGACACGCTGCCCTCCGTTTTATCATTACTTGAGGAATTTGGAATAAACTCTGGTTACAAATTAAACCTGAGTAAAAGTGTAATTTTCCCTGTCAATACCCTGGCGCAGACTCTTGACTTTGGTAAATGGCCTCTTAAAATTGAGAAGACAAAATTCTCTTACCTGGGTGTTACAGTTACGAGGAGGTATAAAGATTTATATCAAGAAAACTTTGTCTCTCTGTTGAATCAGACAAAGCAGGCATTATCCCGATGGTCACCGCTTTCCATTTCCCTCACAGGCCGTATTAACTCAGTCAAGATGGTCACTTTACCTAAGTTTTTATATCTTTTTCAAAATATTCCTGTTTTTATCCCTGGTTCATTCTTTGTTCAGTTAGATTCCATCATTTCATCATATCTGTGGCAAGGAAAACGTCCACGCTTAAATAAGACACATCTCCAAAAAACTAAGGCCGCAGGCGGTCTTGCCCTTCCAAATTTCCGCTTTTATTATTGGGCAGCAAACTTGCACTGTCTAGCATTCTGGTCATTCTATTACAACAGGCCTGACAGCCCTGACTGGGTAGAGATGGAGTCACAGTGTTCTGGGAAATGGTCCTCCGTGGCTTTCTTGGGATCCTCACTCCCGCTTCCACCACTTACAACTGTTATAAATCCAGTTATAAAACACTCACTAAAAATCTGGGCACAATTTCGTAAATGTTTCAATTTCTCTAGTTTCTCTCTCTATAGCCCTATCATGTCTAACCAACTTTTCAAACCCTCATCTCAGGACTCTGTTTTTAAAGAATGGCAAAGAAGGGGTATAGTACGCTTCAATGACTTGTTTCTCAATAACACTTTAGCTTCATTTCAACAACTATGTGAAAAATTTAGTCTTCCCCAGTCCAATTTTTTTAGGTATCTCCAAATACGG
>JBBPBX010099989.1:0-12439 GCA_038048925.1 Garcialebias charrua | reverse complement strand
CATGTGACAGCAGCTATCATCAAAATGTAGAATTTCCTCTAAATATAAGTATAAATGATCTCTTACAGATGTCATGTGAACACGTCCAGAGTCAGGAGATCGCAGGTAGCCAGAAGCACGATCAACTTCCTTTAAACACGAATACCAAGGTACATTTTAGTTCTTGTGTTCCTAAACAGAATTACTTGCTACGTGTGGTTTCATCAACCTTAATGTTCAATTATGTGTGTATAGGAGTGTACTATGGTTTTTATGGACAGTTGTTTGTTTGGACAGTCAGACGCTATAAACAATCAGACAATCAATCAGATAACAGCTCATTACTGTCCTGACAAAACACTGTCCTTAAAAACCACAAAACAGTCACACACACAAACACACACAACTTCAGTTGAACATGTTATATTTACATGTATATGTCTATCTGTACATTATATGTATATGCATATATATACATGTATATGTTTATGCATATATACATCTATATGTTTATGCATATGTACATATATGCATATTCTTGTATATATACATATATGCATTTACATGTTTAAATGCATTTGCATATACAGTACATGTATATATGCACTTACATATACATGTATATATGCACTTACATATACATGTATATATGCACTTATATATACATGTAATAGGCATGTAAATATAACATGTTCAACTCAAATTGTGTGTGTTTGTGTGTGTGACTGTTTTGTGGTTTCTAAGGACAGTGTTTTGTCAGGACAGTAATGAGCTGTTATCTGATTGTCTGATTACTGTATAGCGTATTGCTGTCCTGACAAAACACTGTCCTTAAAAACCACAAAACGGTCACACACACAAACACACACAACTTCAGTTGAACATGTTATATTTACATGTATATGTCTATCTGAACATTATATGTATATGCATATATATACATGTATATGTTTATGCATATATACATCTATATGTTTATGCATATGTACATATATGCATATTCTTGTATATATACATATATGCATTTACATGTTTAAATGCATTTGCATATACAGTACATGTATATATGCACTTACATATACATGTATATATGCACTTACATATACATGTATATATGCACTTATATATACATGTAATAGGCATGTAAATATAACATGTTCAACTCAAATTGTGTGTGTTTGTGTGTGTGACTGTTTTGTGGTTTCTAAGGACAGTGTTTTGTCAGGACAGTAATGAGCTGTTATCTGATTGTCTGATTATAGCGTATTGCTGTCCTAACAAACCACTGTCCATTAAAACCACAAAACAGTCACACACACAAACACACACAATTTTAGTAGAACATGTTATATTTACATGTATATGTCTATCTGTACAGTATATGCATATATATACATGTATATGCATATATGTATATACACTGTACAGTACATGAATATGCATTTATGATATGCTTATATACATGTATATATGTATATTTGTGTGTATGTATATGACATAGATATCAATTATATAAATAATGCAGGGATTGTTAAGTATGACTTCAATATTATTAGTCACAGTTTTTAAATTTATAGTTTTCTTTCATTCAGCTAATTTTAATTTCATCTTAGTCCACCTATCATGAGAGGAGTTTTGTAAATACTCTGTCCATCCATCTTTCCTTTATGTGAGATGGATACTTTGGCCAAAAACAAACAATCATGTAATGTTTATTGGTTTACATGTGACAGCAGCTATCATCAAAATGTAGAATTTCCTCTAAATATAAGTATAAATGATCTCTTACAGATGTCATGTGAACACGTCCAGAGTCAGGAGATCGCAGGTAGCCAGAAGCACGATCAACTTCCTTTAAACACGAATACCAAGGTACATTTTAGTTCTTGTGTTCCTAAACAGAATTACTTGCTACGTGTGGTTTCATCAACCTTAATGTTCAATTAGGTGTGTATAGGAGTGTACTATGGTTTTTATGGACAGTTGTTTGTTTGGACAGTCAGACGCTATAAACAATCAGACAATCAATCAGATAACAGCTCATTACTGTCCTGACAAAACACTGTCCTTAAAAACCACAAAACAGTCACACACACACAACTTCAGTTGAACATGTTATATTTACATGTATATGTCTATCTGTACATTATATGTATATGCATATATATACATGTATATGTTTATGCATATATACATCTATATGTTTATGCATATGTACATATATGCATATTCTTGTATATATACATATATGCATTTACATGTTTAAATGCATTTGCATATACAGTACATGTATATATGCACTTACATATACATGTATATATGCACTTACACATACATGTAAATAGGCACTTACATATACGTGTAATAGGCATGTAAATATAACATGTTCAACTCAAATTGTGTGTGTTTGTGTGTGTGACTGTTTTGTGGTTTCTAAGGACAGTGTTTTGTCAGGACAGTAATGAGCTGTTATCTGATTGTCTGATTACTGTATAGCGTATTGCTGTCCTGACAAAACACTGTCCTTAAAAACCACAAAACAGTCACACACACAAACACACACAATTTCAGTTGAACATGTTATATTTACATGTATATGTCTATCTGTACATTATATGTATATGCATATATATACATGTATATGTTTATGCATATATACATCTATATGTTTATGCATATGTACATATATGCATATTCTTGTATATATACATATATGCATTTACATGTTTAAATGCATTTGCATATACAGTACATGTATATATGCACTTACATATACATGTATATATGCACTTACACATACATGTAAATAGGCACTTACATATACGTGTAATAGGCATGTAAATATAACATGTTCAACTCAAATTGTGTGTGTTTGTGTGTGTGACTGTTTTGTGGTTTCTAAGGACAGTGTTTTGTCAGGACAGTAATGAGCTGTTATCTGATTGTCTGATTATAGCGTATTGCTGTCCTAACAAACCACTGTCCATTAAAACCACAAAACAGTCACACACACAAACACACACAATTTTAGTAGAACATGTTATATTTACATGTATATGTCTATCTGATATGCATATATACATTTATATGCATATATGTATATACACTGTACAGTACATGAATATGCATTTATGATATGCTTATATACATGTATATATGTATATTTGTGTGTATGTATATGACATAGATATCAATTATATAAATAATGCAGGGATTGTTAAGTATGACTTCAATATTATTAGTCACAGTTTTTTAATTTATAGTTTTCTTTCAGCTAATTTTAATTTCATCTTAGTCCACCTATCATGAGAGGAGTTTTGTAAATACTCTGTCCATTTATCTTTCCTTTATGTGAGATGGATACTTGGGCCAAAAACAAACAATCATGTAATGTTTATTGGTTTACATGTGACAGCAGCTATCATCAAAATGTAGAATTTCCTCTAAATATAAGTATAAATGATCTCTTACAGATGTCATGTGAACACGTCCAGAGTCAGGAGATCGCAGGTAGCCAGAAGCACGATCAACTTCCTTTAAACACGAATACCAAGGTACATTTTAGTTCTTGTGTTCCTAAACAGAATTACTTGCTACGTGTGGTTTCATCAACCTTAATGTTCAATTAGGTGTGTATAGGAGTGTACTATGGTTTTTATGGACAGTTGTTTGTTTGGACAGTCAGACGCTATAAACAATCAGACAATCAATCAGATAACAGCTCATTACTGTCCTGACAAAACACTGTCCTTAAAAACCACAAAACAGTCACACACACAAACACACACAACTTCAGTTGAACATGTTATATTTACATGTATATGTCTATCTGTACATTATATGTATATGCATATATATACATGTATATGTTTATGCATATATACATCTATATGTTTATGCATATGTACATATATGCATATTCTTGTATATATACATATATGCATTTACATGTTTAAATGCATTTGCATATACAGTACATGTATATATGCACTTACATATACATGTATATATGCACTTACACATACATGTAAATAGGCACTTACATATACGTGTAATAGGCATGTAAATATAACATGTTCAACTCAAATTGTGTGTGTTTGTGTGTGTGACTGTTTTGTGGTTTCTAAGGACAGTGTTTTGTCAGGACAGTAATGAGCTGTTATCTGATTGTCTGATTACTGTATAGCGTATTGCTGTCCTGACAAAACACTGTCCTTAAAAACCACAAAACAGTCACACACACAAACACACACAACTTCAGTTGAACATGTTATATTTACATGTATATGTCTATCTGTACATTATATGTATATGCATATATATACATGTATATGTTTATGCATATATACATCTATATGTTTATGCATATGTACATATATGCATATTCTTGTATATATACATATATGCATTTACATGTTTAAATGCATTTGCATATACAGTACATGTATATATGCACTTACATCTATATGTTTATGCATATGTACATATATGCATATTCTTGTATATATACATATATGCATTTACATGTTTAAATGCATTTGCATATACAGTACATGTATATATGCACTTACATATACATGTATATATGCACTTACATATACATGTATATATGCACTTATATATACATGTAATAGGCATGTAAATATAACATGTTCAACTCAAATTGTGTGTGTTTGTGTGTGTGACTGTTTTGTGGTTTCTAAGGACAGTGTTTTGTCAGGACAGTAATGAGCTGTTATCTGATTGTCTGATTACTGTATAGCGTATTGCTGTCCTGACAAAACACTGTCCTTAAAAACCACAAAACGGTCACACACACAAACACACACAACTTCAGTTGAACATGTTATATTTACATGTATATGTCTATCTGAACATTATATGTATATGCATATATATACATGTATATGTTTATGCATATATACATCTATATGTTTATGCATATGTACATATATGCATATTCTTGTATATATACATATATGCATTTACATGTTTAAATGCATTTGCATATACAGTACATGTATATATGCACTTACATATACATGTATATATGCACTTACATATACATGTATATATGCACTTATATATACATGTAATAGGCATGTAAATATAACATGTTCAACTCAAATTGTGTGTGTTTGTGTGTGTGACTGTTTTGTGGTTTCTAAGGACAGTGTTTTGTCAGGACAGTAATGAGCTGTTATCTGATTGTCTGATTATAGCGTATTGCTGTCCTAACAAACCACTGTCCATTAAAACCACAAAACAGTCACACACACAAACACACACAATTTTAGTAGAACATGTTATATTTACATGTATATGTCTATCTGTACAGTATATGCATATATATACATGTATATGCATATATGTATATACACTGTACAGTACATGAATATGCATTTATGATATGCTTATATACATGTATATATGTATATTTGTGTGTATGTATATGACATAGATATCAATTATATAAATAATGCAGGGATTGTTAAGTATGACTTCAATATTATTAGTCACAGTTTTTAAATTTATAGTTTTCTTTCATTCAGCTAATTTTAATTTCATCTTAGTCCACCTATCATGAGAGGAGTTTTGTAAATACTCTGTCCATTTATCTTTCCTTTATGTGAGATGGATACTTTGGCCAAAAACAAACAATCATGTAATGTTTATTGGTTTACATGTGACAGCAGCTATCATCAAAATGTAGAATTTCCTCTAAATATAAGTATAAATGATCTCTTACAGATGTCATGTGAACACGTCCAGAGTCAGGAGATCGCAGGTAGCCAGAAGCACGATCAACTTCCTTTAAACACGAATACCAAGGTACATTTTAGTTCTTGTGTTCCTAAACAGAATTACTTGCTACGTGTGGTTTCATCAACCTTAATGTTCAATTAGTGTGTATAGGAGTGTACTATGGTTTTTATGGACAGTTGTTTGTTTGGACAGTCAGACGCTATAAACAATCAGACAATCAGTCAGATAACAGCTCATTACTGTCCTGACAAAACACTGTCCTTAAAAACCACAAAACAGTCACACACACAAACACACACAACTTCAGTTGAACATGTTATATTTACATGTATATGTCTATCTGTACATTATATGTATATGCATATATATACATGTATATGTTTATGCATATATACATCTATATGTTTATGCATATGTACATATATGCATATTCTTGTATATATACATATATGCATTTACATGTTTAAATGCATTTGCATATACAGTACATGTATATATGCACTTACATATACATGTATATATGCACTTACATATACATGTATATATGCACTTATATATACGTGTAATAGGCATGTAAATATAACATGTTCAACTCAAATTGTGTGTGTTTGTGTGTGTGACTGTTTTGTGGTTTCTAAGGACAGTGTTTTGTCAGGACAGTAATGAGCTGTTATCTGATTGTCTGATTACTGTATAGCGTATTGCTGTCCTGACAAAACACTGTCCTTAAAAACCACAAAACGGTCACACACACAAACACACACAACTTCAGTTGAACATGTTATATTTACATGTATATGTCTATCTGTACATTATATGTATATGCATATATATACATGTATATGTTTATGCATATATACATCTATATGTTTATGCATATGTACATATATGCATATTCTTGTATATATACATATATGCATTTGCATGTTTAAATGCATTTGCATATACAGTACATGTATATATGCACTTACATATACATGTATATATGCACTTACATATACATGTATATATGCACTTATATATACGTGTAATAGGCATGTAAATATAACATGTTCAACTCAAATTGTGTGTGTTTGTGTGTGTGACTGTTTTGTGGTTTCTAAGGACAGTGTTTTGTCAGGACAGTAATGAGCTGTTATCTGATTGTCTGATTATAGCGTATTGCTGTCCTAACAAACCACTGTCCATTAAAACCACAAAACAGTCACACACACAAACACACACAATTTTAGTAGAACATGTTATATTTACATGTATATGTCTATCTGATATGCATATATACATTTATATGCATATATGTATATACACTGTACAGTACATGAATATGCATTTATGATATGCTTATATACATGTATATATGTATATTTGTGTGTATGTATATGACATAGATATCAATTATATAAATAATGCAGGGATTGTTAAGTATGACTTCAATATTATTAGTCACAGTTTTTAAATTTATAGTTTTCTTTCATTCAGCTAATTTTAATTTCATCTTAGTCCACCTATCATGAGAGGAGTTTTGTAAATACTCTGTCCATCCATCTTTCCTTTATGTGAGATGGATACTTTGGCCAAAAACAAACAATCATGTAATGTTTATTGGTTTACATGTGACAGCAGCTATCATCAAAATGTAGAATTTCCTCTAAATATAAGTATAAATGATCTCTTACAGATGTCATGTGAACACGTCCAGAGTCAGGAGATCGCAGGTAGCCAGAAGCACGATCAACTTCCTTTAAACACGAATACCAAGGTACATTTTAGTTCTTGTGTTCCTAAACAGAATTACTTGCTACGTGTGGTTTCATCAACCTTAATGTTCAATTAGGTGTGTATAGGAGTGTACTATGGTTTTTATGGACAGTTGTTTGTTTGGACAGTCAGACGCTATAAACAATCAGACAATCAATCAGATAACAGCTCATTACTGTCCTGACAAAACACTGTCCTTAAAAACCACAAAACAGTCACACACACAAACACACACAACTTCAGTTGAACATGTTATATTTACATGTATATGTCTATCTGTACATTATATGTATATGCATATATATACATGTATATGTTTATGCATATATACATCTATATGTTTATGCATATGTACATATATGCATATTCTTGTATATATACATATATGCATTTACATGTTTAAATGCATTTGCATATACAGTACATGTATATATGCACTTACATATACATGTATATATGCACTTACACATACATGTAAATAGGCACTTACATATACGTGTAATAGGCATGTAAATATAACATGTTCAACTCAAATTGTGTGTGTTTGTGTGTGTGACTGTTTTGTGGTTTCTAAGGACAGTGTTTTGTCAGGACAGTAATGAGCTGTTATCTGATTGTCTGATTACTGTATAGCGTATTGCTGTCCTGACAAAACACTGTCCTTAAAAACCACAAAACAGTCACACACACAAACACACACAACTTCAGTTGAACATGTTATATTTACATGTATATGTCTATCTGTACATTATATGTATATGCATATATATACATGTATATGTTTATGCATATATACATCTATATGTTTATGCATATGTACATATATGCATATTCTTGTATATATACATATATGCATTTACATGTTTAAATGCATTTGCATATACAGTACATGTATATATGCACTTACATATACATGTATATATGCACTTACACATACATGTAAATAGGCACTTACATATACGTGTAATAGGCATGTAAATATAACATGTTCAACTCAAATTGTGTGTGTTTGTGTGTGTGACTGTTTTGTGGTTTCTAAGGACAGTGTTTTGTCAGGACAGTAATGAGCTGTTATCTGATTGTCTGATTACTGTATAGCGTATTGCTGTCCTGACAAAACACTGTCCTTAAAAACCACAAAACAGTCACACACACAAACACACACAACTTCAGTTGAACATGTTATATTTACATGTATATGTCTATCTGTACATTATATGTATATGCATATATATACATGTATATGTTTATGCATATATACATCTATATGTTTATGCATATGTACATATATGCATATTTTTGTATATATACATATATGCATTTACATGTTTAAATGCATTTGTATATACAGTACATGTATATATGCACTTACATATACATGTATATATGCACTTACATATACATGTATATATGCACTTACATATACATGTAATAGGCATGTAAATATAACATGTTCAACTCAAATTGTGTGTGTTTGTGTGTGTGTGACTGTTTTGTGGTTTCTAAGGACAGTGTTTTGTCAGGACAGTAATGAGCTGTTATCTGATTGTCTGATTACTGTATAGCGTATTGCTGTCCTGACAAAACACTGTCCTTAAAAACCACAAAACGGTCACACACACAAACACACACAACTTCAGTTGAACATGTTATATTTACATGTATATGTCTATCTGAACATTATATGTATATGCATATATATACATGTGTAGTGAACCTACCCAGGGTCAAATTAAGGTTTTTGAACTGTCCAGTGATGACCTTTACTGACCTCTCAGTAAAGCAAGACACTTACTACAAAATTATTCATTTAGCTATAATCTGATAACATAGTCACCAATAAGAGACTATTTCTATCTTTGATTTTAGGCTGATGTGATCAAAAGAATAATTTTATTTGTAAGAGCATCAGTACATTTTAATGTCAGATAAATCAAATACTCTGCTTAATTCAAAATGTTGTACATGGAGGATTTCTCCTCTCCTCTCGAACTTGCATGTGAAGATAAAAGGAACACTTTATCTCATTCATTTTAGCTTGAGCTCAGGACAATCTAGACACCCAAAGACTTTTGTTTTTGTCCTATTTAATAATCAAGCTATTATCATTAATAGGTCCCATATGTGATGCTTAATGACGTTGTTTTAATCAAACCAACAGTATTTTGTTAAAGTGTTAAAGCAAAGGAATCAGTTTTATGATAAAATGCTGACATCTGAAACTAACACTTTATCTTTCTGACAAACTAATCTTTTGACCCCCTTTCAACATGTTGATGTCATCCTCACATCAACTTATGATGCCATTCGGCCAATCAGAATGAACACATTTTCTGGGTCACGTCTCAGTTAAAACCTTCACATCTTACTTCTCTAAGGAAGTCTGCTGGAGTAAGCCTCAAACCATGGTCTTCTCCAAAGAACTGATGATCGTCTGGTCAACACGCTAATGACCATGTCATTCAGTTAAAGACTTATAACATGCCAAGTTATAAGCCATCTTCAACAGCTGAAAAGCTCTCTTTTATTGACATTCCTTTAAGGAACGTCTTATCTTGAACAACAGCACCAGGAGCTGCCGTTACTTTCGGTTCGAGTCAAGGCGCACGTCTGGAGACGCTGAGAATGGTAAACGAACTGACCAAACTGGACCGAGGGAGACTGACCATCTTCACGAGGTAACAAGTCGTCAAATGCTTTGCCAAGGGTACCAACGTGTAGCTTTAATCGGCCGGAGAACTGCCATGTTTCTGGTTAAACACATCAAGATAACTCCCTGACTCTTAACTTTTCTTCCTCCATATTTTTCCTCCTTTTCCCTTTCCCTCTCAATCTTAAGCTGGAAACTATTTTAAGCTGAAATGCCCACAGACTAAATATGTTAACATCCAATATTTATGTCTGTTGTGTTAAATTTAAGTTTGCTGACGTATTAATTTGAAAGAAAGTGAAATCATGTCAATCAAGTGTAATGGTGTTAATTTAGTTGATTTATTTTAAATAAATGATAGTGTCTCTTTGACATATCAAACTAAGTTAACGTCTTTGTCACTTAATGGCTTTGTGTATTTATCCATCATAAAGATCACAGAAATATTGGGTAAACTGAAAAAGAACAGAATCCGTGAATTTACTATTCAATCTGAATAAGTAGATTAATTAAGATAAAAAGGAGGTCAGTATTAATATTGCCCTCCTCATAATTCTTACATCTGGTGGCCCGTACTCGAACAGAACAGTTCAAGACAGGCAAAGAGTCACGAATGTCCAGGAATGATGGCCCAACACCTCTATGCTCGGAAGAGACAGAGGAAGTAAGTAGTTTGTCAGTAGATTTGAATGTTACTGTGCTTGACCAACCTGATACAATGAGTGGCGTTATCATTGATAATGACACTATCAACATTGACCAACCTGGAGCGATGTGTAGCACTGTCTTTCACAAAGACTCAGAGCACACAAATAACTCAGCGCACACTACTACTGACATTGCCATGGATGTTGACAGCAAACCAATTGCTGACACACAACAACATCCTGAAGGTCATGATGCTGACAGCCAACAAGATGCTGACAGTAAACAAGATTACACAGCCAGAGTCACACGTGAACAGAAACGTGGACAAAGACCTGTGAGGTTTCTGTGTAACTTTATGCAAAGGGGGGTGGCTAAGAAAGCCTACCTGCCCATCACACTGGAAGGTGTCCTTGAGCGTGAAGCCCTCCTGGATGGCAGTTCTGATATAACTATTATGTCGGCCAAGCTGTTCGAGGAGCTGAGGACCGCCGCTAACGGTGTTGACAGGCAAATACCCTTTGAGAAATGTGCTATTAAGCTACAGGGTCTCGCAGAGACGGGAACAACCCTAACAGCTATGGCTATGGTTCACATGAAGATTGGCGAAATGACACTACACCACCCGGTGTACGTGTCTACACTTGACTCATTCCCATTTTTGGTTGGCCAAGATTTTATAAACCGCTTCAACGCGATTATAGATTATGGTCAACAGGAAATGTGGGCAACAGTGAGAAAACCCCTGCCAATAAAAGTGCCTCCTCGTTGTGGTACAGACTGCCTAACCGCAGGTACCGCAGTGGCCACGAGGGACTCCCCAACCGTGGTCACAAGCCCGGTAAGTGAACCTTCAACTACAGGTGAGACAGAAGAGACCCAAAAGTTGGACCAATCTCTGGCCCAACAAGAGAACCTCCTCTGTGAGCTGACACATTCAGCACTCCCTGACCACTACCTACCACAGGTAGTGAAAGGTGTTGAGATCCAAGGATCCCACACCGATGACGCTGTACTGTCCTCTGAGACGGGTAATTCGGCAATCAACCAAGCTTTCAATGAAACCTTGGTTCAAGGGCATCTGAGTCCAGAAGATGACAGTCAACCAAACGCTGACAGTCACTTGGACATCATTGTTGCAGACTACGAGGACCCCTCTTCAGACAAGAAGGGGGCAAACTCACATTACCTACCACAGGTAGAGAAAGGTGTGGAGATCCAAGGACCCCACACCGAGGCTGCTGTACTGTCCCCTGGGACAGGTAAATCGGCTATCAGCCAAGCTTTCAATGAAACCTTGGTTCAGGAGCATTTGAGTCTAGAACTAGTCAGAAATGACATAGTTTTTACCGACTCAAAGAGCCTCTCTTCAGTCGAGAGGTGGGAAGACGCACACAACGACAGTGACCCGTCGCAGTCTGTACAATCAGACACACCAGCGATTGCGCCGACAGTTGTGACACACCTGAATTACACGGAAAGAGGTAAACGTAAGAAGATACGTTGGCCAAATCCTAAACGATTCCTGTGTACCGTCTTCTCTCAGCTGCGCGAACAGCTTAAACTAAACGGTGGCATCCTAACTTGTGCCCATGGACGGACGTCCTCACCTGTGTTCGTGGTCCCCCATGACCAAAGGGG
>JBBPBX010099988.1:0-12439 GCA_038048925.1 Garcialebias charrua | reverse complement strand
AAGATTCTTGACTTTGTCCATGAATTTGAGACACCAAAAATAATTCTGACTGATCAAGGAACAGAGTTCGTGAATGTGGTAAAATTATATTTCATCATACATTTTTTTTTCTTGGCATGCAGTTCAAGTTCTGATATGTGTATGGTTGTGACAGATAAACAAGAATGTCTGTGAAACACTTGGGATAGAGAAGTTTGTGTGCACCCTACCATCCCCAGACTAATGGTCTTGTTGAAAGAATGAATGGTACTAACCAAAGGTAACAGTCACAGGAATTAGCTACTGATAAACAATTACACTCCCAATTTCACAAAGTGCATCGTATCATAATGTCAACATGTTTTGTCAGATCTCTTTCCAAAATGGTAGGTTCTAAACCTGAGGCATGGGATGAATATATGAATGCAGTAATGTTTGGACTTCGTAAAAATAAACAGATGACAAACTTTTCACCATACTATATGATGTTTGAAAGGGAAGCCCGCAACTCAATGCAGATCCCTGAAAAATACCAGGTTGGAAACATAAAAAAAGTATGATTTATATTGTATTAAAATTATACATGGTTTCCTATGTAGTTAAAGTCTGAAGTTTATGTTATAGATCGACAAGAGCGTGGAGGAAGTAATTCAACAAGAAAAACTAAGTGAAGGCATTAAGCAGCTTGATGTCATCAAAGACACAGTAAAGGAAAATGTCTCTAAATATAAAAAAAGACAGAAGAAAGGCTACGTTCTGCCAGCACAAAACTCTCGTTCAGTGTTGGGCAAAAGGTTTTGAGACAAAATGTGAGGAGTCAGCAGCGAAAAGGGAAAGCTGGAGAAAAACTTTCTTGGACCCCTTACCATCATAGCCATTGAAGGAAAGAGTGCTGACCTTCTTGAAGAGAATGGGAAAGTGTATAAAAATATCAGTACTGATCAATTAAAACTCTTCAAAGAACAAAAGGCATGAGTTCCACATAAAATAAAAACCTCCAGCTGCTACCTCCTCACCTCCATCCCCTACCTCTTCACCTCCATCCCCTACCTCTTCACCTGCAGCCCCTACCTCCTCACATGCAGCGGCTACCTCCTCAACTCCAGCTGCTACCTCCTCACCTCCAGCTGCTACCTCCTCACCTGCAGCTGCTACCTCCTCAACTCCAGCTGCTACCTCCTCACCTGCAGCTGCTACCTCCTCACCTGCAGCTGCTACCTCCTCACCTGCAGCTGCTACCTCCTCACCTGCAGCTGCTACCTCCTCACCTCCAGCTGCTACCTCCTCACCTCCAGCTGCTACCTCCTCACCTGCAGCTGCTACCTCCTCACCTGCAGCTGCTACCTCCTCAACTCCAGCTGCTACCTCCTCACCTCCAGCTGCTACCTCCTCAACTCCAGCTGCTACCTCCTCACCTCCAGCTGCTACCTCCTCACCTCCAGCTGCTACCTCCTCAACTCCAGCTGCTACCTCCTCACCTCCAGCTGCTACCTCCTCACCTCCAGCTGCTACCTCCTCAACTCCAGCTGCTACCTCCTCACCTCCAGCTGCTACCTCCTCACCTCCAGCTGCTACCTCCTCACCTGCAGCTGCTACCTCCTCACCTCCAGCTGCTACCTCCTCACCTGCAGCTGCTACCTCCTCAACTCCAGCTGCTACCTCCTCACCTGCAGCTGCTACCTCCTCACCTGCAGCTGCTACCTCCTCACCTCCAGCTGCTACCTCCTCACCTGCAGCTGCTACCTCCTCACCTGCAGCTGCTACCTCCTCACCTGCAGCTGCTACCTCCTCACCTGCAGCTGCTACCTCCTCACCTGCAGCTGCTACCTCCTCACCTGCAGCTGCTACCTCCTCACCTGCAGCTGCTACCTCCTCACCTCCAGCTGCTACCTCCTCACCTGCAGCTGCTACCTCCTCACCTGCAGCTGCTACCTCCTCACCTGCAGCTGCTACCTCCTCACCTGCAGCTGCTACCTCCTCACCTCCAGCTGCTACCTCCTCACCTGCAGCTGCTACCTCCTCACCTGCAGCTGCTACCTCCTCACCTGCAGCTGCTACCTCCTCACCTCCAGCTGCTACCTCCTCACCTGCAGCTGCTACCTCCTCACCTGCAGCTGCTACCTCCTCACCTGCAGCTGCTACCTCCTCACCTGCAGCTGCTACCTCCTCACCTGCAGCTGCTACCTCCTCACCTGCAGCTGCTACCTCTTCACCTGCAGCTGCTACCTCCTCACCTCCAGCTGCTACCTCTTCACCTGCAGCTGCTACCTCTTCACCTGCAGCTGCTACCTCTTCACCTGCAGCTTCTACCTCTTCACCTGCAGCTGCTACCTCTTCACCTGCAGCTTCTACCTCTTCACCTGCAGCTTCTACCTCTTCACCTGCAGCTTCTACCTCCTCACCTGCAGCTGCTACCTCCTCACCTGCAGCTGCTACCTCCTCACCTGCAGCTGCTACCTCTTCACCTGCAGCTGCTACCTCTTCACCTGCAGCTGCTACCTCTTCACCTGCAGCTGCTACCTCTTCACCTGCAGCTGCTACCTCCTCACCTGCAGCTGCTACCTCCTCACCTGCAGCTGCTACCTCCTCACCTGCAGCTGCTACCTCTTCACCCCCAGCTGCTACCTCCTCAGCTGCTCTGATGTCGTCTGCCAGTCTACCAACAGGTCATATATTTTTAAATAATTTATTTTTATCATGCATCATCAAATTTTGGAAATGTTTTTTTTTATGTTTTATAATTTTCTGATGAAATATGTAAGCCTAAAATGTCTAAATTAGTGTCACATTTATTTAATTTTAGTCTTACACAAAATTTGGGTTGGAAAACACAAAAAGAGACAAATCTCATTCTCTCAAAGATTGGAACCTACAAAATGTTCCGTTTGGATTTTGCCAGAAATGGTCCTGGTCAAGAGCTGAGAGTGAGGTAACTTATTTGATGTTATTACCGTTTGTATTAATTCTCTATCATATGGCTGAGTTTGCAATAGGTTAAACGTATATTAAACACTGAAAACAGTCAGAGTATATACAAAACATATTTCATTGTAAGGGACTGCTAAAAAACAATTACAGTAATCAAAACACGTTAGGGTTGATAAATGTTTAAATGTAGGTCAACATTTTGTTTGTCATAACAGAGTAGAAGAAAAAAAATCAAGGAATTTTACTACCAGCCTGTAAAGAGGCAACGTTTTTTGCACTGTTGGTTTTCAGTGAAGTTTGAAGGTCCTGGGTTCAAGTTCTGTCTTTGGTATGTGTGTGTGTGTGTGAATGGTTGTTTGTCCTGTGTGTCTCTGTGGCATCTACGTGATTCATCCTCCCCACAAAGCTGCAAAGACGATGCAAAGAAGACATTTTTTTGAAGGAGGAGGAAAATAGTGGGGTTCTTTCATGCCTTCGGATTCCCCCAGACGAGCTTACCTGTGACCTGACCCCTGATAAATCAGAAGTGGATGGATGGATGGATGGAAAGAATAGTAGTTCTGTCACTGTATCTGTACTGCCTGGAAAGTTAAAAAATTAAAATGAATAATAATATTTTAGAGAAGCTAGTCATTGAACATATCCTTTTTAAAAATATTACTCTTTTTAGGTGATGAATGCGTACCTTCATGTGATGGTCAGAAATTACAACCAGGAGCATAAGGACCAAGTCTTCCTAATTGACAGCTTTGAACTGACACGCATTTGGACCAAAAAAAGTTCAAGGTTTAAGGTTTGTTTTGAAGAGTTTATAAAAATTAAAAAAAAGTTAGACGTTACATAAGCTTTGTTTTAATTAATTTTCAAACCTGACTTTTATTTAAATTTTTTCAGATTGATCCAGAAGAATACAGGATAATTGTGGGTATTGTTAACGAAGGTCACCACTGGATGCTAGTGGTAGGAAGCCAAAACCTTTGTTTAAATGCATTTTCATTTTGTGTTTTAGGGTAAGGCATATCTGTCTATGTAATTGTGTGAGAAAAAAATTAATATTAACTAAATAATGAGGACATCAATGCTATTGCTGTCAACTAAAGCATAACGCAAAGAAATCTTCCATTAAAACCAGTGATTGTTCATTAAGGTTTTAATAAATTTTGGCACTCGTGAATCTATTTTATAAATAAAAAATACTTATATGGGCATTACCTTTAAATCCTTAGGTCATTTATCCACTTGAGAGAAGGACCCTCTTCCTTGACCCACTGGGAGAGTCAAAGGTTAAATTGCAGAAGTGCTTGGAGGCAACAAGGTGAGGAAAACAATGAAAAACTATTTTGTTAATGATTAAAAAATATAATTTGATTACTGAAATGTTATTTTAATAATGTTACCGCCCACAAAGAGCATAGGAGCAAAGGAATGAAAGTGTCGAGGTGGACATGCAACACTGTTCCACATGCCATCCAACAAGACTGTGTGCCGTGTGGTGTGTTTGCCTTGAAAGTAAGCACGGCTTTCAAATTTAATGTAAACTTTACTAGAATTATTCAAATTTTATATGTAGTGTGGAACGTTTTAAAATGTAGTGTTTTAATGTAGCCTGGCCCTTGCCTTCCTACGCAGCTCCGCTCAATTCTTATTTCCCTTCACTGCTCAGTCTGGGACTTCTCCCATAGAGAAGGATTTCTCCGGCTGATTTTTAACCGGACCAATCAGAGAACAGAAGGCGGAGTTTTGAACGATGTCGACTGACGTCGTCAGTTTGCCCTGCTTAAAATGGCTGCCGGCACGAAGGAATTTACAAGAGAACACGGTAAAAACTATTATTTCTTTGCTGAGAAAAATATATTTCTTAGCTGACGTTATAGCACAAGTGTTCCTGAGCTTAACAGTTCCTAAATCAATTCACGAAATGGTCAAATCTGCTGGATTTAAATTGTTTAGGTTTGACATTTTCCAAACAGCCTCAGGTGCGCTAAGAAAATAAATGATAAAAAATTGAATTTTATCTCAAATGTTTCATCCAGGCCAACAGTCAGTAAATTAGAGCCATATAATTACACACTGGTAGCAAAAAAAATATCCACTGAGTGGTTTCTGAGCTGTTTATCTGAACAGTGGACTGGACAGGCTAACGTGACGTATGTTGCAGCTCCGCGCAACATACATCACGACCAAACGTTAACGATTGGGTAACCTCAGCAGAGGCCACGCCTCCAGCAAGAATTGGTTCTCTATAGGAGAAACTCCAGACCCTCCCTCTCGGTTTTCAAATCCCGATTAAAAACTCACTACTACTCCATTGCTTTCAATGCCAGCTGATTTGTATTGGATCGTTTGATTTATGATCTGCAATGTTTTTATGTTTTTCGTGTTGTACTTCATTGTCTGTGTTGCCTGTTGCGTGTTTGTTTGTCCAGCACTTTGGTGTGGACTTGTTCCTGTTTAAAGTGCTTTATAAATAAAATGGTATGGTATGGTANTTACCATAAATACATATGTGATTCAAATCATGATAAGATATACACAATATCAGCCTGTCTAACATGCCAATATGATGTTTAAAAAAATGAAAACCACACAAAAAAGCATGATGTTTATGTGAGATCTTTCACTAAAGGTTGTAATTTATTTTGCTGTAGAGTCGTTGGAGAACCTCTGCAGTCACTGTGGGAGCAATGACACGGAAGCTAATCTGTGGGTAAGAAAAAAATTTAATTATGTGAAAATTGATTTCAATGAAATTTTATGACATCTTTAAAAAAAGGTTGCTAAGTACTTTTGATCACAAATCCAAATATTTTTAAAAAGTAATTAACATATAATCCAGTGTAGTTTAAAGTAATTTCACATATTTAAGCACTGGCTATTAAACGTTACTGAATTTTGTTTTATTTATTTTTGGGTAATACAAATGTGTTTGACCTCCATGCATCTTTCTTAATGTTGTAATATAACCATTTGTATTTTATCAATTACAGATAGCCTGTGACTGCTGCAGCCGGTGGTACCACCAAGGCTATGTGATGACCATGCAAGCAGAAGCAGATTATACCTGTGCAATGTGCATTTAGGCCTTTTATTTAGACTGTTCTAATCAGTTATAACTGAAGTTCAACAATATTTATGTTTTGAGTTTGTTTTGTTGTTTAAGTATTTTGCATTCTATCATACCTTTTTATGTATGGTACACGATTTTGTCGTTCCATTTTTGTAATTTTTCTATTTTTTTTGTGAAAACAAATAAAACTGCTCATGTTTAATCAACACTTGCATAAAATTTAAACATCCAAAATTGAGAAATGAGTGTATCACATATGATACTAAGCAAAAACAAGATGGAATGGAAGTTGTATTTAATTTGTAGAATATTTGTGGAAAATAGAGGGGGATGCATATTCTGGCAGGCTAATAATTTGCCTTGCCGAAATATGCCACCCCTGCTAACTCAGAGATTTATAGAGTTATAAAAGATATAACATTTTATACATGATCAGAGATGTCCTCTGATGTGTTGGTATGAGTTTCATATAATTTGTAGAATATTTGGGGAAAATAGAGGGGGATGCATATTCTGGCAGGCTAATAATTTGCCTTGCCGAAATATGGCATGCTCTTCTTGTCATCACACCGGACAATCTGACCGCCTCACTGATCTTTTTCCATGCAATGTCCTTCCTATTTTGATCTCGGTAGAAGGGACTGGCCTGATCATAAATGATCGGTTTTCCACAAACTGCCACAATTAGTTTTTCCTCCATTTTACGCTGGATTTTTTGTCCGTTCTTTAATACGCCACGTGGTGCCCACCTACTTCCGTCCCGTCATCGTTCGTCATCACATGGCAGAGTCTCTCACGATTGGTTGCTGCTAAGCCGCGAGCAGCCGAAGTAGGTCAAGGTTCATTTAATTGAACTCCGACAGTGGTTGCTTGGAAGCAACGCGGAAAACAGCTGCCGCTCACTGCCGCGCTGCTTGAACTGCTGTAGACGCGCCACGTCACGCCGCACCGCTCCAAGATGCGTGGCCACATAGACTTTCAATGTAGAGTGGCTGCTTCGGCGGCGCGAAACGCGTTTGGTGGGAACCCGGCATGATGGACAGGTTGTGGCGCTTCATGAAGCGGAAACACCAGCTCAGACCACCAACGAACTCCGTAATGCACATGTCCTTAGCGAGAGAGATGGCATGGAGGCGCAACTGGACCGTGGAGACCCCTCTTCCACACGCGCGTTCGGACAGGACCCAGGACTTAACCGTGTCCTCCAGCGCTGGCCACCTGGCTTTATTGCCCCTGTTGGACCGCTTCATGTCCTGGATCAGAACCTCCGACTTCCTCCAGCCCCGTATCACCTTCTCGCTGACCCCGAACTGGCGGTCAGCGGCTCGGTTCCCCTGAACCACAGCAAATTTGACCACCTCCAATTTATATTTGGCCGTGTACGACTTCCTTTTGGGTGGCATGGCTGCTGTTGTCTGTTGTTCGCTGTTCTGTTGTTGTATCTCACTCACTCTCAGAGATGTAGCCGAGGTGATGGGATTTTATGCTCAATACACAAACGGGTAACGCCCCCAGACACGTCTGCAGGTTACTGTACCGGTAAACAGACTACCGGTACAGGTCTCTTTAGTGCCCATTGTCAAGTGTTCTATAATTTCATGGCTTCCCACACTTGAAAAGGAGGACTTAGAAGACTTCAGGATTTCACTCACAACCTTTCTTTTATTTTCACCAGTGAATGTGAATCAGTGTAGAGGTGAAAAACCTACAAACACATACAATATAACTGCAGATATATACAATATAAATTCAAATACATACAATAAGACAGTTATTTAATAACTAATTTATCTTAATGACCATGTCCATTTTTAATCTTACATATACATTTATACATATAATCTACATTTATACATATATCTTATCTTCCTAATCTTCCTAATCTCACATGTACATATACAAACAGACCACAGTCCGTGAAGATCCACAACTTCTCCTCCTCCACCATTACCCTCAGCACTGGCTCTCCTCAAGGATGTGTGTTGAGCCCTCTCCTGTTCACTCTGCTCACATATGATTGTGCAGCCACCCATCCAGGCTGTCATATTGTTAAGTTTGCAGATGATACAGCGGTGGTGGGATGCATCACAAACAATGATGAGTCCAGCTACAGGGAGGAGGTGGAACACCTGGAGAGCTGGTGCAAGGACAATAACCTTCACATGAATGTGAAGAAGACAAAGGAGATGATTGTGGACTTCAGAAGGAACAATCACACCCACACCCCACTGAACATAAGTGGATCTGCGGTGGAAGTGGTCTCCAGCTACAAATACTTGGGTGTACACATGAATGATAACCTCAGCTGGAGCAACAACACCACCAGCCTGATCAAGAAAGGTCATCAGAGACTCTACTTCCTCAGACGGCTGAGACGAGCTGGTCTGAGTAGCCCAGTCCTCACCTCCTTCTACAGGTGTGCAGTGGAGAGCATCCTGTGCTCCAGCATCAACGTGTGGCATGGAGGCTGCACAGCTGCAGAAAGAAAAGCTTTACAGAGAGTGGTGAAGGCTGCACAGAAGTCTGTTGGAGTCAGTCTCCCCACCATCACAGACATTTACACCTCCAGATGCAGGAAGAGAGCCACCTGCATCATGAAAGACCCCACTCACCCAGCACACACACTCTGCCCCACTCCCCTCAGGACAGAGGTTGAGGAGCATCAAATGGCTGTTAGACTCATGAATAAATAAACAATAAGAATAACACTGCAAAATATCACATCATGCTGATGCTGATCTGTTTTCTTGTTGCTGTGTTCATCTGTGACCATCTGCTCATACAGACTCGTGTTCGTGCTGCTGTTTATAATGATGTTTTTCTACTACATTAGGGCTTAGTGTATTTCTAGTTGATGTTTTTCTTAGTTAATCCTAGATGTTATTACTGTTTTTCTCTTACATTTTGTTGTTGGATGTAACTGGGACCCTGTGTACATAATCTCGTTTCATCACATGTACCACATGCGGTGCAAATGACAATAAAGACTCTCTGACTCTCTGACATTTATACATTTCGTTCACAATTTTAACCATAATTCAAGCATTAAATTATTTGAATCTGTACTGTAGCAAAACTAAAATTAAACACAAACCAAAAAGTCAAATTGCATCTCATTTATGTCCTTATGGCAGCTTGAATGGCTTAACGGTAGTCCTTGTTTCATCTAAAGTCTTTTCCCATGAAATGCTGTTTTGCCTTTCTCAGGGCTGCTGCAAAACCAGCAAAATGGGTGGTGGCTTCCTTATATTACCTGAGTTGAAAGGTGCTGCTGATTAGGCCTGATCTCTTTCACCTGCTGAGAAGTGCTGCAGAGCAGCACACTAGTGTGTTCATGCACCAACATCTGAATCCATGAGCAGCTCAGCGCAACACCCATAGCGGCCAAAAGTGGTCCTACCATTCACCCCTAGCGGCCGAAAGTGGTACTACCATGCGCCCCTAGCGGTCAAAACTGGTACTGCACTGCACCCCTAGCGACCGGATGTGATAACAAGCCATATACTGTATAGGTCGCACAGCTGTATAGGTCGCAGGCCTTGAAAAAAACATAAAAAGGTGCGACCTATACACCGGAAAATACGGTACATTTTCGGCAACCTTAAATACAAATGGAAAAACAAAGATTAGATACATCCATACAAATGGTAAATGGTAAATTGAGCTTATTTATATAGCGCTTTCCAGCCCCCTGTGAGGAGCCCCAAAGCGCTTTACAATACCAACCATCCACCCATTGGCCCTCATGCACGAACCATTCGTACGCACAGATTTGTGCTTATACTGTGCGTACGAGTGATTTAGGATCATTTGTGGCATCCAACAATGTTTTCGTATCCTAGGATTTTTCTCAGATACGAACAAAATTTACGAGTGGTCCGGACCTGTCGTATAATTTAGGAGCGTCAGTCTGCTGTCATCCAGACGGGATTTCTCCACTAATAACTTCATATTTCGTTATTTAGAAAATATTTTGGGTTTAAAATATTCACGCACCATAATTATTCTTGACAATAGGTTATTCTGTTTGAATTAGAATTATAATTTTAAGTTTAATTTGTCTGGTGTGTCGCGCAGGCTTCAGTGAGTCGTGCGCTCCCCTTGGTCATCAAAGCCGCTCCTCATATTAACACCCAGGTACATAAAATTCCCATACACCGCCGCAGAACAAGTACGAATTAAGACTGATCTTCATGCTATTGCTGGACTGCTGTGCAAACACCATCAGAGCAATAGATTATTATATCTGATCCGAAATATGACCTGCAGAATGTGGTTGCGCCCCGACCAGGAGGCGCCCTGATCAGGAGGCGCGCTGATCAGGAGGCGCGCTGATCAGGAGGCGCGCTGATCAGGAGGCGCCCTGATCAGGAGGCGCGCTGATCAGGAGGCGCCCTGATCAGGAGGCGCGCTGATCAGGAGGCGCCCTGATCAGGAGGCGCGCTGATCAGGAGGCGCCCTGATCAGGAGGCGCGCTGATCAGGAGGCGCCCTGATCAGGAGGCGCCCTGACCAGGAGGTGCGCGCATCATTTGTGCTGCATAACATGTTGGCATCTTGCAGCGTGGCATTTATTGTCCACCATCTCCTGACCAGCTGTCCGTGCTGCGGCGAGATGTTTGTTTGAAGCCATTTTCAGATCAAACCATTTATTCTTGATTTCTGATACTGTACGACCCACGGGAGACAAAACATATGCACTACAATATTAATATGATGTTAACTGTAGTTTCGAGACAATTTAAAATGCTTCTGTTGAAAAACACATCCGACACTTGCGGGGGGGGGGGGGTAGCGGTGCGCCACAGCTCTTCTGAATAAGTGAAACTATAATGTAACACAGTACACTAAAATTAAAGGTATTTGACCATCCGACACTTGCGGGGGGGTGGGGGGGTAGCCACAGCGCCACTGAGAGCAGATCTCTGAACGCGTGAAGTTCCTCCTTTTACTTCGAGTTTGAATGAATGGACACTTCCTGCTGTCAGAAGGCAGGAAGCGTGGCCTTATATGGTGTTTTGAGGGGTGGAAATTATGTAAATTACATTCCCGCGAGCACGCGCAGGTGAGTAGAACAGGTGGGATCCATCAACTTTAAGCAGCCCGTTTACACGCTTTTCCTGAGGATAGAAGACTTTGTTGGATCTGACGTGGCATGTTCGTACGAACGCTTCGTACGAACAAAAGTAGGAGGAATTTAGGATAACAATACGAACATTTTCGTGCATGAGGGCCAATTCATCCACACATTCATACACCGGTAGCGGCAACTGCCATGCAAGGCGCCTTCCAGTCCTACCGGGAGCAACTCGGGGTTAAGTGTCTTGCCCAGGGACATAACGACACATGGATATTCATGTCTCTCGTAAATGAGTCCTTGAGGAGCAACTCGGGGTTAAGTGTCTTGCCCAGGGACATAACGACACATGGATATTCATGTCTCTCGTAAATGAGTCCTTGAGGCTCAATGTGATAAACATGTATAAATAAATGTTGAATGAAAAAAAGATACACAAAATAACAAATTGAGTGAAAAATTGTGGTGACTTCAATATTTTATAATAATTCTAAACTTTAGATTTTTCTAAACATGGATTAACAATTTTTATGAAATTAGAAAGAGACTGATATTACCTAACTATTTTAGAGTTGCGACAAAATGCAAAACTCAATTGATGGAGGATATTTAGTGGAAGTAGAGGTTGTTGGAGAGGCACTTCTGTGTCGTTATTTTGTAAAGACTGGGAACATGGAAGAACTGGAGAAGAAACAGGAACCAAATCAAGCACAATCACAGTCTCTTCCAGGATCTCTGGCAGGATCACTGGATCAGGCTGCTCCTCACTAACGGTCTCTGTCTGCTTGTCTGTTGGATTCTCATTCTGTACTTTGGGTGGAAGAAACTGCTGGTCTGTGGGGGTGTCCGGTTGAACTGGTACAGAAGTGTCTATAAAACATGTAGTTTTACAGAAAATACACATATAAATATTGTATAGACACATATCTCTCTCACTGTCTGTGGTGTATAGACACATATCTCTCACTGTCTGTGGACTTGATAAAGCACTATAAAGTGCTTCCATTTACTGATGATGTAAAAAAAAAATGCACATTTACCTTGATGAAGCAAGACAAGAATACCTGAGCAAACTCTGTGATAATCCAGATAACAGAAACTTGTCAAAGCTTGCCAAAGTGACATTGTGTGAGGTCATCTTATTCAACCGCAGAAGAGAAGGTGAAGTGTCAAAGATGCCTCTGAGACACATCAGAGGTGCACTCAGACTTGGTAGATGGACTTTCTAAGTTGGAACAGAGGCTTTGCCAACATTTCAAGCGACTTGAAATAAGAGGGAAAAGAAATAGGAAAGTTCCTATTCTCCTTACACCAAACATGTTCTCCTCAATGGAAGCATTAGTTTCACATAGCCTGTGGTGTGCCAGATGAAAACCCATATTTCTTTTC